>ML816405.1:0-32932 GCA_009831015.1 Picea engelmannii | reverse complement strand
AAATGAAAATGTCTCCTTGGTATATATAGGAGACTAGGAGGTATAATTACAACTAATGGCCTAAAGCCGACATAAATAAAATAACATTACTAATATAATATTCCCCAATTAATGGGTAATGAGCCAATATTATGGCTTAACACTGTTAGAGAAAGATTTTCCTCACCCCATGCAATCTTGCACATAAGGCCTTTTTTCCATTTCCCTGTGAAGACTTGAAGTCCCCTTTTGCAAATCCCAGAGATAAAAGTACAATTTTTCCACATATTCACACCTTTCCTACTATACAACATGTATATATGCAAGTTGCACCACTATAGCCCGTGTACATCGGGAAATGTGCCCAAAAGTGAAAAATGGTGTCGGGTTTCCATGTCCCATCACAAGATCAATGATCCTTGGCCTTTCATATACTGGAAACGTTCCGACTTGGCCCTATAGTTCCACTTGAAGGCTATAAATGGGCCAAATCTGAGCTATGGAAAAGAGAAAAAAGAATTCAACTTTGAGAGAAAAGTTACTCTAGAGGAATTATTCACTTCACATTGAGTCTACACCCCTTTGTCCTTTAAGTCTGAACACATTGTTCATCCCCCAAGCTCTTCCCTTACTAATTGAGAACTTCATTGTCTCTCTTATATGAGCTTTCCTTTGGTGGAGGATTGAAGTGGTGGAGGCCCAACTAGAAGGAACTTAGTTTCTCAGTTTTGAACCGTGCCAACATGAAAGTATGTAACTTATTCACTTATGTTAATTATATCTTAATACAAATACTCTTTTCTCTTCCAAATAACATCTTGAAAATATTTGAATTATTATTCCATGGGCATATTTGTTATGAATGTTGATGGATTATGCTATTTAATGATCTAACATCATATATTATCACCATATGCTTTTGTTGCTTGGTTGTTGAGGACTAGTTGTAGGTATATTGCTTTGGGTCAAGTTCTCAATGGTCAACTTCATCGAATGTATGGATGAGGTAGGCATTTTATCTTGTCTTTCTAGCATATTTGTTTATATAGAATACTTGAGAGTAGAGTTGATTTTTGCATTCATTTATGTTTGTTGTGGTTTACCCCTAGCCATAGATAGATTTTCCTCGTAACAACCTCTTAGGATGATAGAGATATATCTTACTTGTGAGAGGAGGTTCATAGTGGTTTTATCATACCACATGAGATTCCTTTTTCACCTTGCAGGGATGAAGATGTTGAACTTACCATTTTTCTTTCTCAAACACCTCACCAAGATGTCAACTCGGATTTAGGAACACCCTACAAGGTAGCGCTAACAAGGTTGTTGATGCTTTAAGCAGGAGATGTCTGATTATGCAGGAATTTCAAGTGGAGACCTTAGGGTTCGAACACCTCAAGGAAATGTATCGTGAAGATCCAGATTTTAAAGAGGCTTACGAAGGATGTGAAAACCATTTTTTAAGGGACAAAATCCAATGGATAGAGTATTTAATCCAAGATGGATTGTTGTTCAAAGGAAGCCAACTCTGTATTCTTAAATGATCAATGAGAGACAAACTATTGAAATAAAAACACAGTGGAGGATTGGCTGGACATTTCGGCCATGATAATACTTATGCACAACTGAGCTCTTCATACCATTGGCCAGGAATGAGATATGATGTGAAGAAATTTGTGGACAGATGTAGAGTCTTCCAATATGAAAAAGGGAAGCAACACAACATTGGTATGTATCTTCCATTTCCTATTCCAGATAGGTCGTAAGATGCCATAATCATGGATTTCGTGTTGGGATTGCTAAGAACCCAGAAGGGGGATGATTCCATAGTTTTAGTGGTTGACAGGTTCTAAAAAATGGCACATTTCATACCATGTTAGAAAACCAATGATGCTACTCACATAGCTAATTTATTTTTCAAGGAGGTTGTGAAATTGCATGGCTTCCCCAGAAGTATAGTCTCAGATAGAGATAGCAAATTCATGGGACACCTTTGGAGAAATCTATGGAAAAGGATGGGGACAAATATTTCCTTTAGTCAAACATATCACCCTCAGAAAGACAAACAAACTGAGGTGGTAAATCAAAGTTTAGGGAATTTGCTGAGAAGTTTGGTCACTAAACATCACAGTCAATGGGATCAAATTTTTCCCCAGGAAGAGTTTGCTTATAATGATTCTTCGGACCGAAGCACTGGAAAAAATCCATTTCAAATAGTGTATGGAATGCATTCGAGAGGAATTTTAGAGTTGACATATTTGAGACATGATGAGTTTCGAAGTGAAGGAGCATAAGACTTTGTTGCAGAGATGCAGAAGCTTCATGATCAGATAAAGGGACATCTACAAGATAGCAGTAAGAAGTATAAGAGCCAAATTGATCAGAAAAGGAGAGAGGTTAATTTTGAAGTTTGATATAAAGTTTTAGCACACCTGAGAAAAGAAAGGTTCCCAAGGGGAACATATAACAAATTAAAGATGAAGAAAATAGGACCATGTAAAATCCTCAGAAAGTTTGTTGCCAATGCTTTTGAGATTAAGCTTCCAGAAGATGTGTGAATATCACCCATATTCAATGTTTTTGACTTGTACCCTTACAGGATGGATGATACAGAGGGGATTAATGATCATGAAGAGATCCAATGGGAAAAGAAGATTCCCATAATAGAAAATCTGCAGTTGGATAAAACTATAGATCAAAGGATTGGTAAGAAGACCAGGAGGAAAACTTATTTTGAGTACCTAGTGAAGTGGAAATATCACCCAGCAGAGGATGTTGGTTGGGTTACTAAACCTCATATTCAAAAGCATGGAAAAAAAATACAGGAGCTCATGGATAGGAGCCCGTGAATTATTTTTTCAAGAGGAGTATGATGCAGGAGCATCACCATCAACAATTAAAGAGGTCGAGTGGAGGACAACTCAACACCCATCGTGCACATTTCAAATTAGTTTTGATTCCAAGGAGAGCGCATTATTTTGAATATTTTGAAAGTGTTGTAATTAAATGTATTTTAATGTTTGTAGGCTTGATCCATTCCATGAGATCATAGGACATTGTATTTTTCTTTAATGCAAGTTAGGATTGTACATATATTGAGCATCAACTCGTATCTGAATGTAATGGCCATTTGTTCTAATAAGCCTTAGTAGATAATTGTTTTAATTGTTATAGGATAACACTAAGATAATAGGTAGGAAGGCTTGAGAAGCCTCTCTGTGTATAAATATATGTAACCAATTCCTAAATGAGGCCACTGAATGTTATTGTTATCACTTCTAGTCATTGTAGAGAGATGCAGAGAACTGTATGAGTCCATGTACATATTTTACTGAAGGAATACAAGTAGAGAGTTTTGATTCCAAATGTGTGTTGTTGTATTCATCTCAATTAATTGAGTACATGTGATGCTTCTTTTTGTTTTATGTTCCTGAGTATGTATTTAAATAATAGATGTGTGAACTATTAATGTTGTTATAAGTTTCAATTGTTTATATTCTGAGAGTTCTGGTGCATGGAATGCATAGTTCCCACAAGGAGTGTGAAGGCCGAGTCAAGATTGACTTAGAAGCTCAGAAGAAGTAGTGTGAAACTTTGCAGAGGAAGTGAAAGGAGTGCACAGTCACTCGATGGAGAGAAAATTTTGAAGAAGACTCATGCAAGGTGTGCATCGTGCCAACACTTAGTTGAAGTGTTGAAGAAATCTCAGAGGGGACGAGCGCAAGGAGTGCGTATAAAGATTTTTTTGAAAAAATCTCTAAGTCCAAAATATTTAATAGTTCAAAGGATGCAAGGAGTGCGCTAGATGTCTGAGATACCTCAAGGAACAAATCTCAGGAAGGATAGAAGTAAAAATACTTAAGGGGGAGGAAGATTTATTTGTTTTAAATGTCGAATAGACAAGATCTGTGTGGGAGGATCCTGGATCTCTCGTCACCGTCAGATCTGGAGAATTTGTGTGAGGGTTAACCTATGAAGTCTTTCGTACTTCTCTTATACAGGATATTTGGAGTATAGGTCATGGAGGAATCAAGATTCCTGAAGGCCAGAGCTAATCTTGTCTGTCCAATTCCCAAGGATACGTGTCAAAAGATTGTCAAATATGGAAGACCACAAGTCTAGGAAAATAGAGGGAAGAAGTGTTCGATCCCTCCTAAACCCCGAAGTCCGAAGCCGTTCTGAGACATCCATCAGAGGAGGAAACGTGGAACTAGATACCAAGGTCCAGAGAGGTAGCACTCAAGGGAAAAGGAGTGGAATATTTCTTAGAAGAAAATACTTTTGAAGTCCTGAACCATGAGATTCATCCTAGTTGTTGATATTAAGAAGGACACGTGGAGGAAGGAGAGGTCCTTCAACATTTCATGTATTCAAGAGATACAAGGGTTTCCACTGAGCATACAGCTGGACACCTGAATCCTGAAATAGATCTGGGCCATCCATTTGACAGAGTGTGGTAGCCGTTGATTTGAGTCCTTTGCGAGTCTTCTAGTCCAGCACTCCGGAGGATCACAAGAGTTAGAAATTTGAAACTCTTGAAGCCCAAAGTCTCGGAGTGAATCATGACCATTGGTTGACAGGAAGGCGTGGACCGTTTATTTCTTGTTGTGTGATTTCACTGGTCTATCACTCCGGTAGAACTGTGGAGTGGAAATTCAAAACCCCCAAAGCCCGGAGCCATGAAGTGAACTACCAACCATTGATATGGTGGGAGAGTAAGAGTCGTATGATATTCTTCAGAGTTTGTCCCTTTGGGAGCACGCTATTTTGGAATGGGTAGACTTGTGGAAGTAGAATTCATGAAGTAAATTCCTAATGTAGATTGGAGCAGACGTTGTGAGTCTTCGATCCCTGTTGTGGTTCGATGCTCCACTAATTAGGCGATTCAGAAGGATTGGAGTCTTGTTTTGTGGAGAGTTCTGAAGCTAGATAGCTCCAAAGTCCCAAAATCTTTAGAGGCTTGAGGTTTCGCCCAAAGTTCCTGGGAAGGATATTTTTGTGCTCGAAGACCCCTGAGAAAGAGCCTGTGAGTTATTTCATCTCTCGAAGTCGATCAATCCTAGACTGGGAGGTTGCACAGACCCCAAGAGTGGGTGGGGGTCTGCATCACGATGTGAGACCTGACATATACAACCCATGAAAACCACTAAACCCCCACAGTCTATTCACCTATATTTTCCACACATGTGCTATGCACATATGTATATGGATCGCACAGTTGGGATTGCTAATTCTATTTTCAACTATTGTGCAGATAATTCATAGGACTAATTGTTTCAAAATTTGACCCTTCTGCACCTTTGCATTTGCAATGGCTTCGCATCGGGGATTTTGATAGGCCACATAATTTTCATGATGACCAAGTCATTTATGGCACTTTGATTTTCTTGGATTTGTGAAAAATGAAGGCTAATTAGAACTTGTGTAGATTAAATTTTGTAGTTCTCTATGATATTTTTAATTCTTTCTATTAATCATTCCCCATATTTTGTAAATAAATAAGGCATGGAAAGCACAAGTTAGTAAATATTCCCTATGTAGTTGGCCTTAATGCAATCCAACCTCGGTAATGTACTATTCATAATTTTCATGTTTATCAAAATGCATTTAAAGAAACAAACACATAGCAGATAGAAAAACAAAACAACATTCTTGTGCGAACAATTTATGTAGGACATATTCTAGTAACAATGTTGCTTCAACGACAATTTAGAGAAGGTCCATGGACAAATTTCCTTGCTAAACTTAAACAATATGATATGAACATTAAGTTATTGGAATTTTCTAGATGACAAGTAATATAAATTGATGATTTGTATTGAAGTTGTAGACATCTCCCATGCAAATGATGCAATAACTCAATATGTAACCATCTTTCATAAAAAAATTCATCAAGAGGATTTTTACCTATCCATTTACAAGACAACCTGAGAGGCCAACAAATTTGCAAATATTATATTATATGTGAAGTCATGGGTAACACATAGGAGACTGGAAATGATGGTACTCTCACACATGAGATACAAGGAATACAAATCATTTCAGAGTATTGAATTTTCAAGCAATTCAATCCAACCATATCACACATGTATGACATGCACATATAGTTATGACCCCACACTAAGAAAAGGCCACCTGGAGTACGGTGAATCATTCCCACTACATTCAACATTAAATGAACCTAGATCTGAATTTCAATGTATCAGTATAGGAACACCGATGCATGGAGCCAATGTGAAAATGGGAACATCATGGTGCCAATTTTTGGTTGTCTTTTGAGATATTTATGCAACCTTATAGGGCCATAATATTCAAATGCAAGTTTCATTCCTTCAGAAATAAAGATCCCACTAGTTTTCAATTGAGCATATCTACCAACCACCAATCCACCAGGTCCATTTATCCCAAGAATCATAGCTCAATTGCAAATTACCCACATCCATGGGTTCTCATAGAAAACATATGATTTAGTACAACTTGCAGTTCATGGAGACTTTTTGTAGTCCCATCGTGTCATTCTCATGTCATCTAGCACTAGGAAGTGTAATGTTGGGAAGGGGAACCAATGCACAATTCATGAGAAATATCCCTAGCCTCACGAAACAGTTACCTAAACTGTGCTAAGAAGTTCATGTGGTTCGTCAACATCTACTATGTGTGTTTCCATGGATCAACACCTTTGTTGAACATGAAAGGTGCACTCTCCATACTGCCCCCTCTATTGGTTGTATTTCCATTCCTCTTATTTATTTTCAAATAATCCAAACCAAACAAGATGATAACATTGGAATTTCCCATTGGAACAAATACCCAGTCCTTGTGATTTTCAAGTGCCTGAGTAACTGGGAAAATTTCTAGCTGTAGGACTCGGGCCAACTAGTGCTTGGATTTCTTGAATGAAGGATGAAGCATGCTCACATTTCCCTAGTCCAAAGGAAGCCCAAGCAGAGAGACATTGTTATCTCAGACAAATGTATACCAAATCCAAATGCTACCTCTAGGACGACCCTACCAATTCAAAAAGTTTTGCGAGGTTGCGAAAACAACCTATATAGATGGTTTGTACTTACTCAAGCAATGTGAGGGTATCCAATATAGCCACAATCACAATGCTCACAATTCAACATAGCATTTTTCTGTCATCCCAATATCGCTTGAGCCGAGGACCACCAAGTTAATAGTGTTTGAATCTTGATAAGTACTGAATATTAGTGTAGAAATATGTAATAGGGTGAAATCTCTAGAAAAATAAACCATCATGCACCATATATCAACAATGAGCTCAATTTCTGTTCTTTCTGCTCAATAACACTAACTACATCAAGTGATAGTGTTAACAAACATAAATAAATAATATGATATTATTTACAGATCTTGTTTCTGTTTGATAGATAAGCATCAAACAACAGGACAAGCACACATTAACAACACAGAATCAATGTCCCATAGGAATGCAACCATTGTTGAAATGTGAAAACTACATAGCATAGTTCTATGAAATGTACTAGTCTTCCTTTGTATGTGTCATTCTTTTCAAATGAAAATAATCCAAACTTCGTTTCTATTCTGCAATCCAATGTGTCTTTTCTCAATTGAACAATTATCTAATTTAATGTTGTACATTTATTAATTAAATAATGCACTATAATCCAATAAGTGCAAGTAGAATAATTTTCCTTCAATACATTGTCCATTCACAACTGACAAAAGGCTATCTCATATGTGTAATTCCAAAATTGTCTACGGTGACGATTTGTTCAGTCTTCCACACAACATTCAATATGCAGATGCCTCAGAGTTTTGTACTTAAAATCTTGAAAAAACGTTTATTTCCAACCTACTATTGATATGATATTCATGTATGAAATATGCACTTTCAATTATACACACTACTATGTATTATGGATATATATTGGTGCATATGCATATAATTTACCAAAAAAATAGGTCATTCCTTGTGTAATTGTTACATCCACACCTCCTCTTAGGAAATTCTTATTGAATTTCTTATCATGTATTTCTTGTCACTTCTTGCTCTCCTGTAATTGCTCTATTTCATTTTCAAGTGAAATCAGTGCACCAAATTCAATGAACACACAAATAAACCATTATGTCAAAATCATAGGAAATACACAATATTAACGAACAACAAAGGAATAGTACATAGATAAAATTAGAAAAATGCACCTTTCCAATTATTGTTCCATGCTTCTTTCTTTTCCCTATTCTCTTTTTAAACATCGGTATTTGTTTCAATGTATTTCATATCGAACAAGTCAAATAGAAATGCAAATCAATGACAACAAGATGCAAACACAATGCAAATTATCGATATTTTATTTTCTCTATGACCAAGATATCTGCTATATTAGTTTCTTGCAATTCCGAACACAATTTATTGATCCAAAACATAAGCGATAAATTTCTAAATATGTAACAATAATATGAAAACATTCTTTCATTCAGATGATTTTTAAGCTATTCCTATATCATCAAGCAGCTAGTGGAGAAAATTAAACGTAATATATATATATATATATATATATATATATATATATCAAAACAACATACATTGTTTTTGTTTTTGTTTATATTTGATTCCTTTTATATCTATACAGTTTCTGAAATAGATCTTGACCAATTTAATCCACCCTTGAAAAAGAAAAACAACAAGAATGCACTAAATGTTTTTTCGCATATATGATGCACATCAAAAATATTTCATTCAACCATTTGATTCAACAATACAACTGATAAAAGAAGATTTGTTTTCTTAAACATTAGACCAATGCCAATGCAAATTTTAATGAAAACAAGTAACTACACTATGCATAGAGAACACACTATCAAACAACATGATGTGAGATGAAAAACTACAACAATACAGAAAGAGAAAATGTATTAGTTCTTTGCACAAGATTTGAATATAAACCAAGTGCTAAATAGACAAAGTATTGGTTCTATGCATCATACACCTATGTGGAAGTACTGATGAAATAACTCTACCAATTTCACAAGAATCTATGCAACCAACTATGCCAATTTTAGATCATAAGTGGTATGACTTGTTAGTGCAAGGGTCAAAAGTGAAGAATCTCGCACAATGACTAAAAAATAGATCAAGCGTTCGCTCATTCTATTTTGAATCCTCATCCATTCCACACAACTATAATTGGTCAAATTGAGATGGTCTATTTTTAATACTTGTGCAAAGAACCCGCACAGGTCATCCTCTCGCATTACTACAGTTCAACACCTCCACATTCTAATAGTTTTGCATATGTTATTGTGATAGGCAACGTAATTTGCAAAATAGGTCATTGATTTATTGTAAATTGATTTACTCTGATTTAGGAGGAAAGGGAATACATATAGAAGTAGTTACAAGAAAATTTGCTTCTTATCTGTAGACTTTTCGATGGTATTTTATTATAGCTATTGTTATTCGAAAGGTAGCCAATATATGTGTAAAATGAATTTTGGCATATTGGCATCATGCTCTTGGCTTTGGGGTAATCTAAGGTCTGCAATCTATTTTTCTTTGGATGATTTTCTAGTCAAAATATTTTTTACTTGGCCACTTTTGAGGTTCGATGGAGGTTTTGCAATAGCAGGTGTGAAACTGCACAACAATAACCAACATGAATTCTCTACACAAGCATTGAAAATACACAGTATTGGTTGTGCTAGTGATATTCCTTTGCCACTGTCAAGGTGCGCAAGACATAGGTCCACCAAGTGTGGGAATATGTTCATAGTTATACATGATATACTTAAGAAAGTCTATTTTTAAGCCTTGTGCGAAGAATCGACACGGGTCATCCTCCTACATATCTACACTTCCGCACCTCTACATTTCTAATAGTTTTTCATCCCTAATCGTGACAAGAAACATAATTTTCAATATAGGTCACTAATTTATGGTAAATTGATTTACTCCAATTTATGAAGAAATTCCATGCATCTAGAATAACTTCAAAGCAAATGTGTTTCTTATCTATAAATTGATCGATGGTTTTTTATTATGGCTATTTTTATTCGAAACATAGCCTATATATGTGTAAAATACAATTTACTGGATTTGCATCCTTCTCTTAGCCTTGGGGAAATCACATGTCTGTGATCTATTTATGTCTGGATAATTTTTTAGTAAAAAATGATTTTTACTTGGCCACTACCACTTTTGAAGTTGGATGAAAGGTTTTTCTATAGCCATATCTCTACCCTATGTACAACTATGCCTATCACATAGTAGACAATTGGTCCATTTTCAATACATGTATCAAGAATTCATATAATATGGAATTATGCATTCACTTGGAGGTAGTTCCAAATCGCTTCACTTTTCTTCCAAATATGACAAAATCAACATCTAACAAATTGTTGGGTTACTGTCCAAGTTACATCCCTTATAAAAATTCATTGTGTAGAGGAACGAGACTACACAACCATAACCGACATGAATTCTCTTCCCAAGCATTGAAAATACACAGTATTGGTTATGTCAGTCATATTATTCTATCAATGTTGAGGCAAACAAGATATAGCCACACTCAGTGCCACCATATGTTCATAGAAAAGGTCTCCGAAAAAACTATAATATGCCCTTATTTTTGAACTATACCTTCTTATACTATAACCAAACCCCCCAAAAAAAATGAAAAGATGGAACACAATTTAATGCACCAACCAAACAATCCCTTGCACCATATGAAAATGCATCCAACCTAAAAACAACATTCCTCTACAACACATGTAAAATAATGCACTACTCCCTAAATTTATACATGCACTATCTCCATACCATCAAGCAACTGAAAAAGAAGAAGAAAAATACAAGCTGACCATAGAGAAATGCAAAATAAGAATCGGGACCTAATATTCTCTAACATATAACATACAATGAAGAGGATTTGTTATAATCAAATTTACATCTCCACAAACCCAAAACTAGAACTCTTGCAACTCACCACTCCGAGCACTTTGAAAATCATAGCAGCTCTATCTTTATGAACCACGACAGTTGACATGTTAGATAAACACATTCAACAGCCCAAAAAAACAAACTAAACAATATAACATCAAAACAACACACCTTCTCTCCATGTTCACCTTTGACTTATTTCGTCCTAGAAATTCTCTATAACAACCCTCATTCAACTTGAATTGCTTCTAGAAAAACTAACAACACAACAAAAGTAGTTTCACTATGCACAATGAAAAATCTATCAAACAACAACCAAAGAAATTAATTGCACTTGTATAAAATACATATATTAATATGGTATCCAACTAGTTAGAAGCAAGAAACTAGATGCACATGACTTCTTACCCACTCTCATAAATTTGTACAAGCCCAAAAACCAAATATCTTCCAAGTCACCAACCGCAACACCTATAAATTTGGGAACAACCTCCCTTTCCTAGATTATAGCACAATGTATCATGATCAAACCCAAGGAATTGAACAATTAATTACAACAAAATAATTCAATTAAAACTCATTGTAATCTGTGAAATCTATCGTAGAGAACCATGTGAAACAATACACAAAAATCCCTTCAAAATTTATGAATTGTACTAAATTTAATGAACAATCAAAAGAAATAATATATATATATATATATATATATATATATATATATATATATATATATATATATATATTGTATAGTAAATATATATGCATCTTGTCTAGCCCAACACTTTAAATTCCACCAATTTTCATTTGACATCATAGCAAGTTTCAGAAACTGTGATGGTCTCAGAACTTTGAGACTCGTACATGTAGTCATTCCAACCATTTGCTAAACCTGCATAATTAAATTTACTATTCAATTTCCAATGTCGGCTTAGAAATAAGATGTTGTTTTGCAGGACCAATCAAAACACATGAAGAAAAATTGGATCTCTCCCAACAAAGTTAAACTTTGGAAACAAACACTAATTTTTTTGTCAACGCAAAAAAAAATGCAGTCAATGCACGCTTTCTATAGTCCCATGCCTTTGGAAGGGACTAATAATAGGGGATCCTTCAAATATAAAAAAAAATTATTCTAAGGAAAAATCATTATATGGATGCTTATGGTTTTGGAAATATGGTGTTATATTTTAATGTAAATACAATGGGGGCCAAATCAAAGGGATTTTTCTATTGGAAGGAAATTAGATTTTAGTTCATTTGAGAGGTTTGATGCATCTATCCCTGAAGTAAATATATAAACTAGAGTAATGAAGGAATCTTCAAGGAAAACAAATAGGATAGGCTCCCACCATGTCAACAGAATGTAGGATTTTTAGATCTCAGAATGAATGCCCTTATTTATTTTTCTCTTGGAAAATTATGGAGCATCCACTCAAAAGGTGTGTATAGGTTAGTGATCAATATGAAGAACAACTAGATACATGAAAATAGAGGATTTAGCACACTAGTAGGATTCCACCACATATTTTTCATGTTTCATTGAGGGAATAATGGTAGATATGGGTATCTATAGAGATAAAGCTAAGAATTGGCCATCCCAGGATCTTTTGTATTATTTTCACCCCTTTGCGTATCATTGAAACAAAAACAGGAGAATTTCTAATATTTATGACACTCATGACCTGAGAAACTAATATCTTTGCATCAATTTTGTTGGATAACAACAATATACATACCCTCTATATGTAGATGTGACATGCATCCTAAAGGCATGATTGTGAAATATTGGACCTGTTAGCACGCAATATGCAGAGCAGTTTTATAGGAGGGCGCTACAGAATTTCCTGTAGCGGCTACTGTTACAAATTTGATCATAAAACCAAAACTACAAAGTGGGTTTATCTGAAATTTTTTGTGGAGGAAGATGATATCCTTGTTGACTTGCTGACCAAATTTCATCCTGACCCAGTTTGTAATTTGAGAGAACCAACTAAAACACCAGTGCACTATAGAATCTGCAGAGCTATTTTAGGAGTGGCGCTACAGAATCTGCAGAGCTGTTACATAGGAAGCTCTACGAAATATGCAGGGTTATTTTACAAAGGGTGCTATAAAATTGGCTACCAACTGCGCTACAGAATGACGCTACGAATTGGTCATCGCAGTCAAAGGGAATCTAGTAGCGAAGGATATGGTGACACATCCTTAAGGATATTAATAACCTTATCAATAATTGTAGGTGGTAGATTGATGAATATTATTTAGATTCTAGCAATTCCAACATTCGAGATATTCAAACAACAACCTTCAGGTTTTAGTTATTTAACTAAATCTTAGAATTTAGTAAGTATTTGTACACATGTCAATGCTTTTTGAGTCAGTTCCTAGGAGTTAGGAAGTGAGTGGTTACATGTGTCACTACTTTGTAACAGTTTTTATTTTAAGAAACACGAGTTAGAGCTCGAATCTTGGAAGGCTAGGTAGGGATCTTTGATATATATGCATATGTAAAGACAAAAGAAAAGAGGGGGAATTCGAGAGAGGGAAGACCTGAGAAGTCTGAAGTAGATTTTTTTCAAGATCCAAGAAGGAGATGCATGGGATGTGAAGATTTTGTTTTAATTTGAAGACCTGTCACTTTCTGTGTATAATATTTCAAATGATAATAAAAATTATGATCAATATGTTCTCCTTTTTCCAGTCTTCATCTTTCTTTATATTCATCTACTTTGAGATGTGTTTCTTATTTAGGAAATATGTATGAAATTTCTATGTTGAAAGGATTATTATATAGGATATGCTCTAACCCTTGCCACTAACTTATCTAAGTTCTAATTTGGGTTTAGAAATGATTTCTAAATACTGATTTATGCTTTCTACTGTCAGATACATTGAAGATTAGGATGCTCTTTGATTATCTTACAGTTTTGTTCCTCATACTTCTTCATTACATTTATCTATAAGCTTTATAGCTGATCTAAGTTTTGTTAGACTGACTTGTTGCACACAAACTGTTAGATTAGGTCATTATTAACTCCATTCCCAATGGCATTATTACCTTTCTTGATAATTTTACCATTCTCATAGTTTCCTAAAAATCCAACTCAACCAACCCAATCCAATTTGATTTCAAGATGTGTTAGGCTTGTTCCCTCAAGCAGTCCAGGAACAACTTCCAGTGCTAACATCTTTTGGTGTCATTGTCGGGGAAGGAAGTGAATAAATATTCCCTGGGAGAATGACATTGATCGGATTCAGGTTTTGATGGTGAACAAAGGTTGCTCACATATTTGAGACTGCATCATTCACCTGGTGACTCCACTCCATGAAGGAAGAAACTGCTGGAGAATTCACTAGTACAAGAAAATATTAGCAATGGAAGCTATCTTGGATCGTAGGTATGTTTTTTGTGATTTCTCAAATATAGCCAGTTTTCCACATCTAGTATCGACTATAAATAAATGGGATGATTATCTTCCAAGATTCATAGGAAGTAAGCATGATCATCACGGTGATCACTTATTAATTTTTCATAAATTCATGCTTGAACATGGTTTTGTTCATGAGGATGTCCTAATCAAGTTGTTCAGATTGTATTTAGAAGAACATGCTCGTGAATGGTGTCAATCCCTTCTTGCTGCTAGCATTCATTCTTTGAAGGAGTTTCATACTGCCTTTCATCATCATTACAGAAAGATTTATCTGGTTGATCTTATGTTTGATAATTGTTGTAAAGAATCTGAATTATGTATCCAACATTCAGTTAGTATTCCTTCCAATTGTGAGGATGTTGTTGATAGTGATATTGTAGACGCATTTTTCCTTGATTCAAAAGTCTCTAATAGTTTTGACTATGATATTGAGGATGCCTCATATTTTGATAAATAAAAAGTTGATGATATGAATCTAGTATCCCAAGATCTACAAAAGCAGTTGATCTTGCCTTTCAGAGTAGATATCGAACAAGATTTGATTAGCAGTGAAATCATCCTACAACCATGTTTAGATTTGAAGATAACTGAAAGTGGAAACCTTCATGGGAAAGAGGATATGCAGAGAATATTTGATCTTCAGTTTCAGAAAGAGGTAACCTTTTATTGTCATAATTCGACATATTATGCTTTTCATGATCCAATTGCTATCTATATGAAGGAATTCATGGATTCAAGGTTTCAATCTTCGTTTCATGATAAATATGAAAATCAAACTTACAATCAAGTGTTGCTTTTTGTTCTGGTCTTCATTTTGTTGAAACACATACAAAGAGTTTGGCTTGTTAGTTAGATACTTGTATGGATTCATTGATAGCATGATTTTACCAGATCAAGAAGCAACATACTTGATTAGAAGTAGGAGTAGGCAGGAGAATAAGCTATCCATATGAGTAGTTAGATTCTTTTCGGTTTTTTTGGGGGGGTTTGCAACAAAATAAGACTCCATGCCCAATGGAACAACATGCTTATGTCCAAACAAATATTTTAGGTGATATATAAGGAAACATGTATACAGTTCTTGGCAGATCGCAGGGAGCGTGCCATCCCCCATGGAGCCAAATGTTAGCATGGAATTTGCATAACAGTTTTATAGGAGGGCGGTACAAAATTTCCTGTAGCGACTACTATTACAAATTTATTCATAAAACCCAAATGACAAAGTGGGTTTTTCTGAAATTATTTGTGGAGCAAGATGATATCCTTTTTGTCTTGCTGACCAAATTTCAGCCTGAACCAGTTTGTAACTTGAGAGAAACAACTAAAACACTAGTGCGCTACGAAATCTATAAAGCTATTTTAGGAGTGGCACTACATAATCTGCAAAGTTGTTACATAGGAAGCACTACAGAATCTACATAGTTGTTTTACAAAGGGAGCTATAGAATTGGCTACCAAATGTGCTACAGAATGGCACTATGAATTGGTCATCACAGTCAAAGGGCATGTGGCAGCAAAGAAGATGGTGACACATCCTTAAGGATCTTAATAACCTTATCAATAATTGTAGGTGGTATATTGATGAATATTATTTAGATTCTAGCAATTCCAACATCCGAGATATTCAAACAACAACCTTTAGATTTTAGTTATTTAATTAAATCCTAGAAGTTAGCAAGTAGTTGTACACATGTCAATTCTTTTTGAGTCAGTTCCTAGGAGTTAGGAAGTCAGTGGTTACATGTGTCACTACTTTGTAACAGTTTCTATTTTAAGAAATAAGAGTTAGAGCTTGAATCTTGGAAGGCTAGGCAAGGATCTTTGATATATATATGCATATGTAAAGACAAAAGAAAGGAGGGGGAATTTGAGAGAGGGAAGACCCGAGAGGTCTGAAGTAGAGTTTTTTCAAGATCCAAGAAGGAGCTGCAGGGGATGTGAAGATTTTTTTTTAATTTGAAGACCTGTCACTTTCTGTGTATAAGATTTCAGCTGATAATAAAATTTATGATCAGTTTGTTCTCCTTTTTCCCGTCTTCATCTTTTCTTTATATTCATATTCTTAGATATGTGTTACTTATATCGGAAATATGTATGCAATTTCTGTGTTGAAAGTTTATTGTATATGATATGCTCTAACCCTTGCCACATACTTATCTGAGTTCTAATTCAGGTTTAGAAAGGTTTTCTAAATACTGTGTTATTCTTTCTACTGTTAGATACATTGAATATGAGGATTCTCTTTGATTATCTTACAACTTTGTTCCTCATACTTCTTCATTACATTTATATATAAGCTTTGTATTTTATCTAAGTATTGTTAGCCTGACTTGCTACACACAAACTGTTAGATTAGGTCATTATATTTAATAGACTCCATGTCCAATGGCCTTATTGTCTTTCTTGATAATTTTACCACTCCCATAGTTTCCTAAATATCCAACTCAACCAACCCAATCCAATTTGATTTCAAGATGTGCTAGGCTTGTTCCCTCAAGTAGTCTAGGAACAACTTTCAGTGCTAAAAATACCCATACAAGATAGTAGGTGCAACCAATGTACGAAATGTAAGATCTTCATTTGAATGCATTGACACTAATATTGGAAGCATTGCTTTTGAAGGATGGTGACAGTCATGCAACCCTTAGTTTAGACTCTACTACTAGTGTCAAAATAATACATTATATTGAAAATAATAGTCTTACATATATATGTTGTGACTATCTTAACCATCTCACCTCTGGAGGTGAGAATGAATTGTATTGTCTCTTTTTTAGATATGTTGAAAGCCATTTTTTTTGTTTTATTAAATGTACTTAAATCCCATGAGTATAACAAAAATATCCAAATATATATATATATATATATATATATATATATATATATATATATATCTATGTAAGGACACCTCATGAATAAAACATCAATAAAATGAGATATGCAAATAGGAGAGTGACAATGGAAAATTCAAAGATATAAAGAAATCATTTTTTCAACTGAAGGTATCTAATACGACATTGTCTATAGCACATAAATCTAATGTCTATAAATTTTAACAGAGAATGGTGAGCCCTATTCAAATACTATATAGTCACTATGCATTCTTACAAAGATACTAATGGTCATATGTGCACTTCTATAAAGCATCATCACAATAAATATAGCATGAAGCATAATCACAAAAAATACACTAAATTTGGATGTCGTAGAGCCTTAAACATATTAGTTAGAAAATTTCAAGGATATATGTCAAATGCCTTGTCAAAGGCCATAATTTAGTGACATACTTTGAGCTTGTTTTCCTTGGTCTCTTCAGTGATAGAAGTCAAGGTGGATATGGACACAGTATGATGATATCTTATGAAGCATACATATCATTTATCCTTTAATATGTTGTTTTCTTTCTACATAAGTCTATATGTCTTAAGTTGTGGCAAGGATCTTGGAAAAAAATATAGTCAACTATAATAATAAAATGACTACAAAGGTCATTTTATCTTCCACTTATAAATGGAATGAAAAAATATGGAAAGTATTAAATAATGAATGTTGTGGGTGGGAAATCCCCCTACGGACTAGCACTAAGGGTTTAGTAATGAATGCAGAAATAACCTTCAAAAGTATCCTACTTTTTACTATTATCCCGACATAGAACCTACATTCATGCATAAAACACAAGGATAAAAGGATCCAATAACTCTACTTTGAACTCCTCGCTTGGTGTTGATCCTTTTGTGTTCGATTGTTCCTTGAATGCAAATCTCCTCCCAAAGATAACCTGTATTCACAAACAGACAAACAAAGAACTGCGAACATGCATCTCATATATGAATTAGTGGGTTAGAGGTTCCAAAAATATAAACCAAATTGAATATTGAACACCTCATATGGCGGGACGGGAAAAGTAATTATTTCTATTAACCTCACAAAAGTCACTTACAATGGTGAGATCAGCTACTGCTCCTCGAATCTAGCCATGGGATCTTCTTCAACTGTGCACCAATCGCTTCCACATATGCTTCTCCTCTTTAATTCTCACACAATGGTTGCAAAAGTTTGGGGCAAGGGGAATACCAAAATGGGTAGAGTTTCTTTTCTATTTTTTTCCTCCTCCAAATGGGACCCCTACCCCTTCTTTTATAGGCTAGAAAGGGATAGGTATTTGGTCGAGTGACCAGCTATGGGCGGTCAAATAGTTTAGGAAACTTACCCGAAAATTTGTATTTCATTTGCAACCTTCTAGTTTTTGTGCTTTTGTTAGTATACGTGGGATGTAGTGGGTCAGCTAGCATATACACATGGGCAGTAGTGGTGCAGGGTGCGTATCCCTCCAAAAGGCTGATTTTTTGGAAGAGTTGTTCAATGGTGGGTTGTCCAAAATGGTAAGTGAGATGGCCTGATGCCAAATATGCATATCAGGTGAAAATTAGGGTTACAAAAGATTCCCCCTAATGTGTGAGGTCAGAAGAGCATCTGATGGCTGAAATACATTACCAATCTTCACCAGCATACAAAGCGAGTGAGCCCAGGGACCAAAGTTCGGGAGGTTCCATGTGAAAAATAACAATTGTCTCACCGAGGTGGGCATACCCATGCTCGGGATGAAATAAAACCATGGTTTCCAATAAAATACACTGCAGATCCATGTCATATAACTATATAAAGTGTAGCCACGAACAATACACAATGGATCTACATCTCGAAATAAAAAAAAATAATATATATATATATATATATATATATATATATATATATAGTATCCATATTCAAGAAGCTAATGATGCCTGATAGCTATATATGAGGCCTTCAGAGCTCAAGAAACAACTTCAAAATCTTCATAACTCAGGTAGGTGTGTAATATGGGTGTACGACTTCACTACCCATAGGTCTTTGACAGCTCGTCGGGAACAGATTGGAGGATCTTGATGATCAGGTGGAATGCTTCATTGATTTTGAACAAAGATTTGATTAAGCTTTTGGGATGGTCGGGCATGAGCTCAAGAGATAAAATGCAGAGGGGCTGACTCAAGCTTGGTAAAAACTTCCTTTGGACAATAGCAAAACAAATCATGAGACTCGGGCAACATGGTATTTGGCATAAGTTCAAGATGCAGGAGGCAACACAAACTCTCCATATGTTTGGAAGAATAACCAAATGGAGTAGGTCACAACTCTATGTAGCGAGAATAGCTTCCTAAGGTCATGTTAAATCCCAGAGCTTGCGAACAAACGAAAGGATGTGCTTTGTCCAAGGGTGACTCATTGTGCTGCCAACAAAAATAAAACACTTTTCCCTTCCTCTTTTTGGGGTATATTTGATTTTTTTGTCTTTTTCAATAATTTTGGAAATCTTGAAAAAGAATAAAAGAATGCTACGTTACAAAGGAGGAACAAGTGTCACAGACATACTAGTTTCAGGTGCAAGGAACATATTGGTGCTCAGAGCAAGGAGACATATGCAGGAAAAAGACACTCGGGAAAAATCCTCTATGGGCCAAGGCGTCAAGACGCAGAGGCAAAGTGATACAAGGCTTGCTTATAAGGCATGCTTTAGATGGTTCAGTTGAGAGCAACATGGAGCCAGCATTAGTCCAAAGACACATGCATGCAGATGCGATTAATAAGACACAATGGTAAGTCCTTCGATGTGGTTTTAACAAGCCCAAAGAAGGTAAGCTCGGTGGTTTTTCATTTTTAAAGAATTTGAAAAAGTGTAAAAGGAGACTCCACTGGGGTACCTTTTTCGAAGGTAGTCTAGTTGGTTCGAAAAAGGGGTAAACTAGAACCAAAAAGACGTATATTCAAAACCATTTTAACAAGTGTGATAAAGACCATATCACTCGACAATCTTTTCATTTTTAAGGAGTCTGAAAAGAGCTTAACTATGGACTCCATGAGGGATGTTATTCTGGACCATTTTAACGAGTGTGAAGGAACAAGGTCACTCGAAGATCTTTTCAATTTTAGGGAGTCTGAAAAAGAGCTTAACTATGGACTTCGTGGGGGTTCCTTTTTCGTAAATTTAGTCCCTCAGGCCCAAAAAAGGGTTAAAATTATACCTAAGAATACTCTTCTAGAGAACCGAGGCTCCTAGAGTATACCTTTGTTTGTACAATTGACAATATGGACCGAAAAAGGGGTAAACTACCGCCAGACAGACGTGCCTTTAAATTTCAGTTTAACGAGCATGAAGGGAAACAATATCGCTCAACAATGTTTTAATGAATCATTTAAATGAGGCTCAAATTCGTAATTAGGATAATACTAACAAGGACTCCGTACCCTATAGTCATTAACGATGGAATAGACGCCAAAATGCAACCAGGATCTACCTAGGGCATCTGTGAAGGGTTAGGCTCTACCACTAAATTACAACACTTCTAAAGCAACAAATATGGTTCTGTGTCGCAACTCGGTGGGGTCGATCCTATGGCAAAGCGAAAAAGACAACAAGATACTAAAAGTGGAGGTGGAATCCTAACTTAGATGCAACATGTCGAAAAAATGACTTTTTACCAAAGGACCTTTAAAATGAACCAAATCTCCAAAAATTTCCCAATACCCAAAGTAACACTTATTGTAACATTCCATAAGAAACTCTTGAACCATATTACATGATTTTTAGGCTAGCAAAAACGACAAAAAGGGGTCCAAAAATGACAAAAAATGGCCAAAACATCTATAAATAGAAGTTGGCAACTCATTATTACCATTGCTAATTGAGAAATTGAATAAAAGCCAAAAATGCCCCTTTGTGAAAAGAGTTGATTCTGGGAGCTTCGGTGGACGAAACGAACTTCCGCTTGGACCAAGTAAGTACATACTGATCCCTCCTGTATTTATATTCTTAATTTATGCATTTCTTTTTGTTTTTTTGGGGGGCATTGACCTTTAAAAATGTTGGCCCTACGTATACGTAGGTTGTCCTATAATAGCCTATGTATGTGCGCATGAAAAAGAAATAATGCATGCGGGCATACGCGACTGTGTATACTACAGCCCGTGTATACCCTCCAACATGTGAAAAAAATTTAAAAAGCAAGAGTTAATCCTCCTTAAACTTTGTGAATTGCAGGATGTATGTTCATTGGAGGGAAAGGCAGCATGAGGACATTGATCTTTTGGTCGATGAGGATTCTAATGCAAACACAATACTAGCTCAATGTGGTTTGTTAAAATTCTTCTAGTGTCCATTCATGCGGGCACAACCCAGGCTGTTGAATGCCTTGGTAGATTATTGGCATCCAGATGCAGAGGCCTTCATGCTTGAGGGACAGTCGTTGACTCCAACGACTGAAGATATCTACTTTCTGACTGGCCTCTCAAGGAGAGGGGAACCAATCAACTTTCGCACTTTTCCCTCTAGGCCTCACAACATAACAGAGTTGATTGGACTCCATTATGAGGCTGGCACAGAGAAAGTGGGCACACAAGTGCCAATAAACAAGATTTCAAACCTATCATTGAAAGTGATATTTTTTCTCATTGGGTGGATCACTGGGTCTACATATTTGCATCAGGCTTCTCAGACACACATGAATTGTGCGGTTCAGTGCTTAAATGCACAATTTTTTGACTGGAGTACCACATTACTAGATTATATGAAAAGGAAGCTAACAAAGTGTCGTATGCGGAGGCACACAAACTTTGGGTTTGGGACTATTTTGTGTTTTGTTTTTTTGAGAGGGTACCAAGTCTCAGCCCTAGAGAGACGATACGAGGGCATGAGCTTTCTCACCCTGCGCTATGAATATGGGCAACGTTGTTGCTGTGACAGGGAGGAGGAAGGACCATTGGGGCCTTTGATGACAAGTTTTTTTCTTGGTGGGCACGACAGACTCCGACCATAGAGGAATACCCCTATGCTGGGATCAATTTCTCTAGAGATCCTAAGATGTCGGTACCTCTCGGAGAGGAGCAAGGAGAGATGGGTAAGTTTGTTTTTTGTTTTTTTTGTTTTCTAAAGTTATTTAATTTGTATGTCTTTTTAAATATATCATTTTTTTTTTGTGTACTAGAGTATATGACATCTATGTTTCTGTTATGTGCAGACGTGGAGCCAGTGCATCCAGCAGACTTTGCGAGGACAAGGCGACGTCCTCAACCAGAGGTGAGACCAGCCACAGATGGTGGACCAAAACAGCATGGGGACCTCCATCCGGGGAGGTTGAGAGACTTTTGAGATGGGTAGAGAGGAACCTCACCGTGCTTACTCGAACAATCCCCATGGCGGAGATCGAGGATCTCCCACCGTCCATGCAGACTCACATTGTTGGGGTACAATAGACTTGGGTCCAACTTTTTCAACATATGGCTAGTGCCATTATTCACTATGGTAGGGCCAACAGTCCTGAACCTTAGCTTAGACTATACTTCTTATGTGCCAAGGGCACCTTTTGTATATATTTTTAGGGCATAAGCCCCATGACTCTTTACTGGACACATATTTTTTGAGGCGCTCACGCCCACTTATGTACTCTGATACTTTGCAATATATATATGCGTATTTACATCTCTTGTGTTTTATGGATTACATTTACAAATGTATTTACATGTGTATGTGTGTGTTTTTCTTACATGTGTGCAAGATGCCAATCTAATATATGATTAGCTAGAGTATCTGTAACTTGATTTAATCTCCTAGGAACATGGATATACATAATGTAATCGAAGCTTCGTTCTAAGAGACGTACTCTAAGGAACCGTCGGTGTAGAATAGGATCATGAATGTGGTAAACTCCATTTAACTGAGACACAACCAACTGAGCGTCTAAATAGACTCAGAGGTGAGAGATACCAAGCGAAAAAGCATCACGAAGCAACTCAAGAAATGTGTTGTATTCAACGACATTGTTTGTGGTGTCACCTAACTGGCCCTATGGTGTGAAAATCACCCAATCTACGGAAGCAAGCTTCCGAGTGTGCCAGCTAGCGTCGTCCACGAACCCAACGAATACCTCTGATTCACTTGACATCTACCACAATGAAAAAGATAACATAAAAAATGACACGTCTGTAAAACTAAAAGACAAAACTAAAAAGTAATAGTACAAATACTATACATATGTTACAAAAAGTCACCCAAGGCGACCCACCTATGAGTAATACTTCTTGAGGTAGGGCCCATTTCTAGGCTCCACCAAAACATTTCCCTCAAAGTCCACCAGGCGATAAGTGCCCTTTTTTAGAACCTCTTTCACGATGAAAGGTCCAAACCACATAGGTTTGAATTTGCCTGCCCCCAAAGGGTCCTTATCTTGGTCATAGACCAGGACAAGGTCACCTTCAGATAAAATCCTAGGATGAACGGACCAGTCATATTGACACTTGAATTTGTGTTTGTGAGCCTCGTTAGCTAAGGCCACATCACGATGCTGCTCGAGATATAATAAACGCTCTTCAAGCGGTGAAGTGTTTGGCAATAAATGTGCTACCAACTTTAAAGACGGGATCTAACACTCTATGGGTAAGACTGCTTCCAGCTCGTAAACGAGTTGAAAAGGTGAGAAACCGATTGTAGTCTTAACATACGTTCGGTAAGCCCATAATGTCGAGTATAACATCAAATGGCAAGTTGACTTGGCTGAATTGATTGTTCGTTGTAGAATGGTCTTAAGAGATTTATTTACAGCTTCTACCTAACCATTCTCTTGTGGGTAGTAGGGTGATGAATGTTCTTTCTTCAACCCAATATTTGACATTAACTTGGTCATCATTTTGTTATGAAAGTGACTGCCATGGTCAGTGACAATATCTCTTGGGATGCTGAACCTTGCTATTATTTGGTTGAACAAAAAGAGAGTTGTGGTCTCCCCGTTGTCTTTGAACGTTGTCATAGCTTCGAACCACTTGGTGAAGTAGTCTACTAATACGATGATATAATGGTGCCCCCTTACTGAAGGGGTGTTTCATGTAGTGTAATCAATCCCCATCTTGGTGAAGGGACCAACGATAATAACAAGAAACATGGGAGCATGGTGTGCCCTCGTATTCTGAAAGAAGATCTGACACAGGTGGCACTTCATGACTGATTCAACACAATCTTTGATTAATTTCGGCCAGAAGTAACCGACTCGTAGAATTTTTTGGGTTATTTCCAACCTAGACACATGACCGCCACATGCTCCAGTGTGGCAATCGTTAAGCACAATTTCCACTTCTTCATGAGTGAGACATGGGCAAAGGATTTAGTCTACACCTCGACGATACAATGTGTCCTCGAGTATGAGATAGTTCTTGGCCTGATGGCATATACGGGAACGCTCATCACAAGAAGCAGAGGTGGGGTACTTCAAAGTATGGAGATAGACAAGCACATCTCCATAACAGGGGTCAGAAGACACGATAAAAAACATGTCTTCTTTGATAGGCGACTCGTCGGGTATAACATCACCTAATTCGACCAGAAGTTCTGATATGAGTTCCGCGAAGACCAACGACTTTTTTTATTTTGCTGAAACGAAATCCAAGTTGAATTCCTGGAGGATAACTATCCATCTACTGATCTTTCCACCGATGATGCATCTAGTCAACACGTATTGAAATGGATTCACAATGGAAATTCTTGTGAAACAAGATGTAATGTCGAAACCACTGGATAGCATGGACTGCTGCCAATGCAAGTTTTTCAATGTGGGAATAATTGAGTTCCAGTCCAACTAAGACTCGGCTCAGGTAATAAATCACGTATTTTGAGAGAAAATCATCGTCCTAAACCAAGACCATATCGATGGTCGACTCTGCGGCGGCCAAGTACAATAATAAATCTTTATTATAATTGGGTGGCCGAAGCAGAGAGGTTGATGTGAGGGTGTGTTTCAAAACTGCGAAAGAGCATTTAGTGGCTTTGTCCCAATGGAAAGGAACGTCCTTCTTCAATAAACACATGAAACCCTTTTTTATCTTGGCATAGTTTGCGATAAAATGCGGTAAAAAGTTCGCTTTTCCTTGTAGACTTTGAAGCTGAGGGATGGTGCACGGGGGGGGAAATTGAACTATTGCCTCAACCTTTAGAAGATAGACCATGATCCCTGTTGTCGAATCTATGAAACCTAGAAGATGACCCGATGTGGTGCAAAAACTACATTTCTTTGGATTCAAGCGGATTCGGTAGTAGTGACACCATTCAAGGATAAGTCATAGGTGTATAGGATGATCATCTCTCTTGCGAGATCCTGATGATAAATCATAAAGATAAGCCTTGACGTAGCTCCAACATTTTCCATACCAAAAGGAATCTTTCGATAAGCGAATGTACCCCATGGACAAATGAAAGAGGTTTTGTGTGGGTCTTCGGGCTTGATCTGTATCTGATTGTATCCCGAAAAACCATCCATGAAAGAAAAGGCCTCGCAACTGGCTCATTCATTGACTATATGTTCAATAAATGGCGTGGGGAAATTATCCTTTGGACAAGTTTTGTTCAGATCATGGAAGTCTGTACATACAAGAATGATACCTTGTTTTTTATTGACTAGCATGGGATTTGACATCCATTGAGTCAATTGGATGGGGTAGATGAAAGTAGCTTTAAGCAGTTTCTCTAATTCAGCCTTAATAGCTGCTACTTTCCTAGGATTGACCAGATGAAGCTTCTGCCACACCATCTTAACATCAGGATAAGTCGTGATTTCATGTTCGACGATTCTTGGATCTATGCCTAGCATTTCCCTGTAAGACCAGGAAAACACGTCGCGATTTTCTTTAAATAAATCTGTGTATATTTGAATCTCCTCGGGGGAGAAATCTGCTCCGACGAAGATATTCTCCATGATGCTAGGGGTTCTAGAGATATCAATAGCTATCCTTTCATCTATTGTTTCCATATTTCCTTCAGCGTAAACAACATGCATTGCCAAAGGATTGATAAGACAAGATTTATCTCCATTTATAGTCAGATTGAATTCACCTTCTTCAATTCATCTTAACTCTAGGAGGAAGTAAGATCTATGATGAAGATCATCCCAGGGTCTATCTGGACTAGTCATTGCCTCAATAATCGCCTCATCTAAGGGAAATACTAAGTCTAAAGAATCTGTATCAACAAGGGAACCTTGAGCCCAAATAGGCTCGAGCAGCGGATCTAACTCTTGTGTGAGAGTCGGGTCAGGGTCAGCGGAAGCTTGTTGAATAATCGAGTATGCAACTTCTGCCATGGATAGAGGCATGTCCTTGCCATGGTGCTCTATCCCTTCCATCGTGGCTGATGGGGAAGGAAGACTCCACAGATCATTAAAGTACGTCGTGCAAAATGACGAGAGTTGAAAATTTTCGGCTCGAGGCTGGTCGAGGACAACTGACATGAAATGGAAATTGTTGGACAGCGGTGGGTAATTGAAAGTACCCATTAAAGGTGGGCACAAACCATCCCCTACGTTGACGATGTCGGGATGAGGGTTATCAATCATTGAGACCGTGGAGACTCCCGATGAAGGGTCAGGACGAGAGAAGGATAATTGATCAACGGTCATGATTTGACCCTCATGTGAAAACAACAAGACCCAGAAGACTGTCGTGACCACTACTTGCATAGCATAGGTCCATCTCCTTCCTAACAAGAGATTGTAGTCGAGAGACACATCGACCACTTCGAATTCGACGCACATGGTTTTTCCCCCTAACTGCACGAGGAAAGAAGGAATGATCCCATGTGGTTGGAAAGAACGACCATCAAAATCTGTAAGAAGAGTAGGTGACAGAGACAAAATGGGTTGTTCGATAGCCTTCCAACACGCCAAAGACATCACGCATGTTGAGGCACCCTCATCCACCACTATGCGTAAAATGTTCTGGGTAAAATTTTTTGTGGTGTAAGCCACTACTATCTAAAAAGATACATGGTAAGGAAGATGAGGTTTTAAGTCGGTCGTATCAAGAATGATCATTCCCGGATTATGATCAGTGAACATAGCCTTTTTCTAGGAAGGGAAGCTTTGGAGAACCTCCAAAGCATACATTACACAAGGGGTCGGTGACAAATCCTCCACCACAGAGTAGTTATGGGCAACCCTTGCATTCAGATTGTGAGAAGGTTTCTTGAATGTACCTTTTGGGATGTGTCTCATTTTTTTGCTCAACTTCTTCTCAATCTGGAGAGGAAGAGGTGGGTTTTTGGCTTCTTTTCTCTTCTTAGAGGTGTTTGGGATTCTGTAATCATGTGTTCTAGTCGATATATAGGCATCACCTTTCATCATATACACATTTGCAGATGAAGGATTACTTGAAGATGGAGGGGGTCCTTGAATGCCCCCTTCCATGCTCGAGGAGGATTGAGTTAGATTTTTCCCGTGTGGAAACGGGTTTGTTAACACGGTAGGCTGTTGTTGTGCTAATAACTTCTGAGCCTACGCAAGTCGAGGGCACTGATGGGTCGAGTGATATTCCTTGCAAATATTACAAGGATACTTTGACTCCTTCTTTTCAGTGTCTCCCCCGCCAACATTATCGGTGGGTTTCTTATCCCCCTTACCCTTCTTTCGTTGTTTCTTCTTTCTGTCAGGCTGTTGGGTGGCCTCTAGGTTTTTCGTTTTCACACTGTGTACATCCAACTTTTGGGGAGGGGGAACAGTCGAATTGGTGGTCTGGCTGGCCGCTATCTGCTGTATCAACAATTGTTGTAATTGATTTGACAATGGATCAGTAGGATTTGTTTGTGCTAAATCAATAATGACATTGACATGTGGTCCATACCTTTGTCTGGTCTTGTCAAGTATTGACCTCGGTGCATCTGACAAAATTTCATAAAGTAAACCAGACTGAGAGTAAATCAGCTCTAGCTGTTGAGATCTCATTATCACGTCTTCCTTGGAAAACACCCTGGATGTTGCGACATATTTAGACAACTGGGGTACCAAAGACTTAAGGAACCACTCTAGCAGGAATGCTAGTGGGACTGACACTTTTAACAAACTCTTTTGGCATCTCCATTCTCGGATTTGATCTGAGATATGATCCTCTTTTGTCTGCTCAAAGTTGGTCAACAATTCAGTGCCAGTGTCATATCTCAGAGGTAATTGGAAATGGTTTAAGAAATCCATTGCCAATTCATCGAAGGAAGAGTATCATGAGCGGTCGAGCTCGATGTACCATTTCCTAGCACTTCCTATGAGAGTGCATTGAAACAATCGCAACTGGACGGAGTCGTCCCTCAAAGAGTTATACGAGCACCATAAGTGGAAAGTAGCCACATGATCGCCAGGATCTTCGTTAGGCTTGGCTTCGAACTTTGGAATGTCCGAAGGTAATTTGGTCAGCATAGGAGGCCAACTCGGATCGTGACAGATGGGGTCATTTAATAACCTTGTCAAGTTTGTCAAGTGCAGGGTTGCCAAAAATGGTAGTTTGGGTTGTGGATTGTAACCAAGGAAAAAGGAGCCTAGAGTTTGACTAGCACCAGGTTGCCAGGAAAAGTTAGGTTGTAGGCCAGGGCTCTGGTAATAACCATGGTCCTGACCAATGTATGGATTCTGCGCTTATTGAGACATCATCGAATGATTCCTATAATAGAACGTAAATGGTTGGGCTTGCGTCACATTCCAAGGATTTTGGGAAGGGTTTCCCCCTGCCGATCCGACGGGCATAGGTGTTGAGCCTTGCCCGGGGTTCCATTGGGTATAGAAGGGGTTTCCCCCGGTCTACATCCCTGACAAGGGAATTGATCCCTACCACTGATTCCAAGGTCCTTATGAGGAAGGAACGCCTAAGTTTCCCCACTATGCAGGAATAGTACCCTCCACAAGATGTGGCAGTCCATAACCGGGGTTGCCCCCAGCCGAGATGACAAATGATGAGAAAGTGTTGTTACCAAACGAGTTGAACAAAGAGAATGGTGTCGAACCAACCAGCATGTTATAAGAATGGAGTGCTCGACTACCTTCTCCAAACGAGTTTATGTTTGGCCCGATGGAGTGTTGATGAACACCATCGATTGAAGGGGATGAAGGAGGTATATGAGCCCCTCCATATAGAGAGATGATGTGCCCCCCATATATCCTTGCAGAGGAGCGTTGGAAATCCTTTCCCCTAGACCTAAAGTCTATAGATTGGAGGAGGAAAGTACAGTACTCGTACCGAAGCCAGGCTTCCCATATGAGAACGGAGGGCCCGTCACACTCTGGGTGAAAGGAGAAATGATCACCGCTATAGACTGGATTGGACCATTGCTCGAGGTAGAGGCAGTCGAGACCAGAGTGGCTCGGACTGACGACAGTTGGTTAAGATGTGGAACACCCCCTGTAGTGACGGTCGTGGAGGGAATATTAGTATTCCTGGAAGAATTAACAACATTTTTTGCCATTGCTGCATGAGACACTATCAGGTGCTCGTAAGGATAAACATGTATAATGAGGGGCATTGATAGATCAGTGTTTAGAGGTTCGTACGGACCAAGAGCTTCCTCTCTAAGGTATGAAATGGTTGGTTCCTCCATAATTAATTGTTCTTCTCTCGAAGATGGGTCGGGCACAGTTTCATGTAACCCGGTTGTCTCAAAAGACCCTTGTTGGTCTCATTTTTTCCTTAGCGGTGGTGGGGGGAGGGTTCGAGGTCAAGTGGCGGCAGGCCCAAAAGCCTTCATGACCGACAGAACTCTTGATCCTCCACTGTGTGAGAAGATCAAATACACACTAGGGTTGTCTATAATCATTTGAAAACCAGCATGCACTAGAAAACGTACCTATGAGATAAAACAAGCAGTCACTAGCTAATTGGAAGAACAATTACAACAACCAACACTAGAGAAACTTACCGGTGCAAGTGCAACTCGAATACGGAAGAACCCTCCAGGTATAATCTGCAAAGCGTGGCCTAATGTCTGTCCTAGGTACCACAATATACCCCTGCAGTCACCTGTGTAAATAACTAGAATGATAGGCAACTAGGTTTCCAGCGCGTAAACAGTCACCAAGCGGGTACAGTCGACAGTCGGGTGGACCACAATGAGCAGGGTATCAAGCTTGAAACCTATCAAGGGTATCGAAAGCAAGTGTTGTGGAAGATGACTGAGGACCTCGAACAGATTCGAGACCCATGAAGCTCTATGGAAAATGGAATCAACGAAATCCCAAGATAAGCCCTCTATTTGTGTTCCCCACTACGCTTGGTCCGACTTTGGAGGGGTTATCTCCGCTACCTTTCCGCACGTGACCTCATGTTTAGCCCCTGTGTTAAAGGGGGGTCCTGGATAACTTTCACGATACTGGACTTTTAACACTCCCTAGCATAGACTCGTATGTTTGTTTTTTGCAGCCTTGAAGATTTTCCTCTCCAATCCTAAATCAAGGCTCTAGCCTAGACTAGTTGATGGACCCTACAAACATAAAGTCTAGTTGATTTTAATTAATCGTTAATTTCAGTGGCTGTCTTAAGTCAAGGGAAATGAAAGTGAAACCAATGATGTTTTTCAGAGACAAAAGAGAAGAGCATATAATAAAACTAAAAACAAATTACTTCTTGTTCATAAATTAAGATTTGCGCATTTAAATTCTTTAACCAACTTTTCAAACTATATTTTTTCTAAGATCTTTTAACAGAAAACTCAAAACAAGATTTCGCTCGACTATGAGCTACTTATTGTCCTAATTCAATAGCCAAGAACTTACGAAAGCAATCTTTTCCTGATATTTAATGTAAACAACCAACTACTTTACCAAACGAAGAAATAAAAGTTATTATTATTATTATTATTATTCTTTAATGCTTCAAAAGCGAAAAAAGGAAAAATGATGACAAGTAAAGACCAAGAAAAGACTTATGGTCTAATCGCAGATCGCAAGGAGTTACAGGCAATACCACACAACATGATTGAAGAAGACTCCCAAACTTGTCTAAAAACCCTATTAAAGAAAAACAAAGGAATTTTTTTTTGATGAAGCTAATCTGAAGGCATTTCTAGGCTACAGACTACAACAATAGAGACCAGAACTAGATCCAAAAAACCCTTGATAAGGATCACTTATGATAGGGAAGAGGATGACTGCTCTCTTAAAAAAAAAAAAAATTATGGACTCAGACATGCTACTGATCTTTCATCAACCAGCGTATGTACGCGGGTTGTGTGAAGTTAGGGCTCATGTATATGCATGCAAGCCTTCTACAAGCCGCGTATTCCTCTGTAGCTTCCCGGAAAAGAAAAAGGCAGTTAAGAACTCCAAGCAGGGAGTATTGGTTCAGAAGACCAGAATCCCTGCCGCCTCAGACTCTTGCAGAAACTAAAAAACAAGGTAATCAAACCAATTTAAAAACACCCAAAAAGGTATCCCCAAAAACCCTAGAGAATTTCCCCAGTATGGTCACCAATTTTGTTGTGGGTGGGAAATCCCTTTACGGACTAGCACTAAGGGTTTATTAATGCATGCAGAAATAACCTTTGAAAGTCTCCTACTTTTTACTATTATCCCGACATAGACCCCACTTTCATGCATAGAACACAAGGATAAAAGGATCCGGTAACTCTACCTTGAACTCCTCGCTTGGTGTTGATCCTTTTGTGTTCGGTTTCTCCTTGACTACAAGTCACCTCCCAAAGATAACCTGCATTCACAAACAGAAAAACAAAGAACTACAAACATGCATCTCATATATGAATTAGTGGGTTAGAGGTTCCAAAAATATAAACCAAATTGAATATTGAACACCTCATATGGCGGGATGAGAAAAGTAATACTTTCTATTAACCTCACAAAAGTCACTTACAATTGTGATATCGGCTACTGCTCCTCGAATCTGGTCCTGGGCTCTTCTTCAACTGTGCACCAACCGCTTCCACATATGCTTCTCCTCTTCAGTTCTCACACAATGGTTGCAAAATATTGGGGCAAGGGGAATACCAAAATGGGTAGAGTTTCTTTGTTATTTTTTTCCTCCTCCAAATGGGACCCCTACCCCTTCTTTTATAGGCTAGAAAGGGCTAGGTATTTGATCGAGTGACCATCTATGGGTGGTCAAATGGTTTAGGAAACTTACCCAAAAATTTGTATGCCATCAGCAACCTTCTATTTTTTGTACTTTTGTCAGTATACGCGAGCTATAGTGGGTCAGCTAGCATATACACATGGGAAGTAGTGGTGGAGGGCGCGTATGCCTCCAAAAGGGTGATTTTTTGGAAGAGTTGTTCAATGGTGGGTTGGCCAAAATGGTAAGTGAGATGGCCTGATGTCGGGTATGCATATCAGGTGAAAATTAGGGTTATAACAATGAAAATCTCTCAAACACACAATTTAGTTAAATAAATCATCTACATGCATTATTAAGACTTGGTCACTCTATTTGAAAAATGAAATTTTAAAATTCTCTTCAAAGTAAAAACTTGTTATTTAGAAACTAGAAGATGAAACAAATGATTAGATATTAAAATAGTTGTAACTAGCACAACCACATAATTGTGGTTGATGAACATCTATAGGCATATTTAATTTACAAACCCTAACTCGGTCACTCTATTTGAAAAATGAAATTTTAAAATTCTCTTCAAAGTAAAAACTTGTTATTTAGAAAGTAGAAGATGAAACAAATGATTAGATATTAAAATAGTTGTAACTAGCACAACCACATAATTGTGGTTGATGAACATCTATAGGCATATTTAATTTACAAACCCTAA
>ML816404.1:59770-74297 GCA_009831015.1 Picea engelmannii | reverse complement strand
ATGAAGTGAGTGCAGGACTAGTACCTGAACTAGGCATACCGTATGAAAACGGAGTGCCTGTCGCACTAGGTGTGTAAAGAGGTGTGGCCGCCGCGATAGATGGGGTCGGTCCACTATGCGACGTAGTTGCGGCCGAGACCATGCTGGCCCGGACCGTCGACAAAGGCAAGTTAGGAGAAGCTTCTCCTGTGGTAGATACAGTGATAGGAATGGAAGAAATCCCAGAGGAAGTAACAGAGTTTGGTTCCATAACTGGGTTAGGCACTGACAGGCGTTCGTAAAATTGAATTGGCACAATAATGTCCGGCTACGTATCAGTGTTTGAGGTTTCAACCAATCCAATATTGGCATTCGATTCCTTGAGGGGTTGTTCAGGCTCAAAAGCTTCGGTTGCTTCGAAAGACCCTTGATGGTCTAACTTCTGCCTCAGTGGTGGCGGGGGTCGCTCCAGTATAACCGGCGGCAGACCCAGAAGCCTTCGTGACCGGCGGAGCTCTGAATCCTCCACTGTGTGAGAATATTCTCGACACGCTAAGGTATTCTACATGAACAAACAATAACACTCACTAAAAGAAAACCCCTAGAAGATAAGTCAAGCAAGCACTAAACTAGTTGGAAGAACAGTTACAACAACCAACACTAGAGCAACTTACCGGTGAAAGTGAAACTCGAATATGGAAGCACCCTCCAGGTATACTCTGCAAAATGTGGCCCGATGTCTGTCCTAGGTACTGCGGTATACCCCCGCAGTCACCCGTGTATGTCCCTAGAAAAGATTGGCAACTAGTTTTCCAGCACGTGAACAGTCACCAGGCGGGTACAGTCGGCAGCCGAGTAGACCACAATGAGCAGGGTATCAAGCCCGAAACCTGTCAAGGGTATCAAGAGAAAATGGTCCAGAAGACAACTGAGGACCTCGAACGGATTTGAGACCCACGAAGCCCCGTGGCAAATGCAAACGACGGAATCCCTTAACAAATCCTCTATATGTGTTCTCCACAATGCTCGGTCCAGCTTTGAAGGGGTTATCTCCGCTACCTTTCCTTACGCGACCTTGTGCTTAGCCTCTGTGTTAGAGGGGGGTCTCAGATAACTTTCCGTAACTGGACTTCTACACTCCCTATTGACAGACTCCAATGTTTGGTTTGGGTGGCCTTGGAGAATTTACTCTCCAACCTATTCCAAGGCCCTATTCCTGAGCTAGTGCATGCACCCTACAAACAGAAAAGTCTAATTGATTTTAATTAGCGTTTATTTTAATGGTCTTTTTAAGTCACAAGGTACGAAAGTGAAACTGATGGTGTGTAAAAAGACTCAAAGCAAAATGAACAAGAAATGCTAGGAAACAAAAACTTTTACTAAAATGCAAAACAAGTAACTTTTCAACAAGAAAGACTTCTTTTCTTTTTCAGATTTACTAAGATTTCATACAGTAAATATGAAGGAATTTCGCTCAGATCTGCGAGCTACTTATACTCTACATGCACTGCAAAAACTTATGCAAAAAGACTTCTTTCCAAGCTACTAATGCAACAACACAATCTTCAAATCACGAAGAAAATGAAACAAGATTTTTTTTTTTTTTATTCTATTGCCAAATAACGCAACAAGGAAAAATGTTGACAAGAACAAAACCAAGAAAAGAAAACTCTGGCTTAAAGCGCAGATCGCACCAGAATCAGAGCACAAAATGCGAAAATGCAATCAAAACAACATCGATTCTAACACTTGCCTAAAAACCATAAAACTAATATTTTTTCCTTTTGTATTTTCTATCAAATCATCAACTAACAAACACAAGCTAAGGATAAGATGCCCTAACCTGCTGACTGTGCAGCTCCAGACTCTATACCCCTGAGAGGATCTCTTCTCACTACAGGAGGGGATGACTGCCCCACCCATGCTGAGAAGCTACCAATCAAACCCACGACTGTCACCAAGACAAAACGCGTGCAAACGCATGATGAGCTACAACAGTGCGCGGGTACCCGCGGGCTAGACTTAATCAGGTCGTGGGTCTGTATAAAAGCCAAGATAAACAACACATAGGTAGTCCAGACCTGAAAAAGGCCTCTGGTATTGACAACCAGGGTCTCTAAAAGGCCTGGATGCTATAACTTTAACAGAAAAGGAAAATTTTGCAAAAAAAGAAAACAAATGCAAAGAATGACCAATACAAAAAGGCAGACTGAAGAACAAGACAATAAACCAACAAGACCGAGACAGGATCCAGAAAACCCCCTGAGAAGGTAAACTTCTGACAGGGAAGAGGAGACTGCCTCTTAAGCCTCCTGGGCTCTGCATGCTACTGAAACCACTACAGCAGGCGTTTTAAACGCGGGTTGTAGAAGGTTAGGGCACGGGTTACACGTGTGCAGGCCTTCTGCAGGCTGCGTGTACCTCTGTGTGTCCCGAGAATCAATGTCAAACAACAGCCAAGGAAAAACTCGTATTGATAACCAGGTTCCCTGCTAGATTTTGACCTAACAGAAAACAAAAACAACAAAGAAACAGAAAACTCAACTTCTTTGAACTACCCAAGAACCTTTAACTAAATCCAGGAAACCCTAAGAGTAAATATCCCCAGTGGAGTCGCAAATTCTGTTGTGGGGTATTCTACCCTACGGACTAACAAGCCAGGGCTTAAACTTGCATGCAGATCATGACCCTTCATAAACTACTTTTAACCTTCTACCCCAACCTAAAACCCTTTTTCACAAGCAAACAAGGGAAGAACCAACTAACCTTTTTATCGACGGTTGGTGTAGATCCTCCGTTGAGCTTTATCTCCTTGCTTCTACTGCTCCTTCCAAAAAGAGATCCTACAATCAAGACAAAACTATGCATGCATGCTATTGTTCTACTAGAGGGTTAGAGATTAAACACAAATCACATAAAACATATAAGACTCATGTATTTGGGACGGGAAAAGTATCTTTTTATTAATCTCAATATGAACCAACTTACAATGATTATAGAGACCGGCCACCGTTCCTCAATCCTGATCCTTGGCTCCTCCTCTTCTTTGTCCTCCAACTGCTTTGCTTGAATTCTCCTAAAGCTTGAGGAAAGGCTAAAGGGTTGGGACAAAATGGATTCGGCAATTGGGCAGAGTTTCTTTGCTATGATTTTTCCTCCTTTGAATAGTACCCCNATTGTTCTACTAGAGGGTTAGAGATTAAACACAAATCACATAAAACATATAAGACTCATGTATTTGGGACGGGAAAAGTATCTTTTTATTAATCTCAATATGAACCAACTTACAATGATTATAGAGACCGGCCACCGTTCCTCAATCCTGATCCTTGGCTCCTCCTCTTCTTTGTCCTCCAACTGCTTTGCTTGAATTCTCCTAAAGCTTGAGGAAAGGCTAAAGGGTTGGGACAAAATGGATTCGGCAATTGGGCAGAGTTTCTTTGCTATGATTTTTCCTCCTTTGAATAGTACCCCTACCCCTTCTTTTATAGGCTAGAAGGAGCTAGGGTTTTAGACGAACTCTCAGCCATGCATGGCTGGGAGTTCCAGTTAACTGACCCAAAGATTTTCGTCCCGGTGGAAACTTTCCTGATTTTTTTGCTTTGTTAGGTAAACGCTAGTTGTAGTGGGCCAGCCCACGTTCCAACGCGTGCAGTATAAGGCCTGCAAGCATTCCAACGCACCCAGCAGTGAGTTAGGGTGCGGGTTACTTGGTTTGAGAGGTTTTCAAAGAGTCTGTTCAGCATGGTTTTGGCAATGAAGGGCAATGAGTTGGCATGATGCTAGGTAAGCATGGATGGTGTAATTTAGGTTTATAACACCTTTCCTTATCTGTGGTGATGATCACTATACGAAGGATTGTACACGACATGCCGAGGTCACTAAGTTCCGTCAGGGAGCTATGAAACCACCTGCACCGGTTGTCTTGTCCCAACCCTTCCCGTCTCAACAACAGGCTCAGTTGGTCATTCACGACCAACCTTCCTCTTCTACTACATCATATGTTTTGATGTGTACTGGTGATTCTAAGCAGAATAACGTTCCACTCACAACTCGAGCCAAATATTATTCTCCCTCTAAGGATAAGGTTGATGATTTACCCCCTTCCTTGGTACAACCCTCTCCCATGACTCCACCTACAAACGGTCCTCTTCATCTCGAACAACCGAGCCTCGACACAGTTCTGCGACCCCCCCCAAAGGGCGTCGTTTGGAAATCAGCTTTCAATCCTCATGCTCGTGCGGCCCAAAACTACAACATTCTTGAAGATCTGGCCCAAGCACCTTCTGTGATGTCAGCCCTTGAAGTCCTTCAAACTTGTCCCGCACAACGAAAGGCACTATTGAAAGCTATCGGTGGAATTGACCCAACGGATACAAATTTAATAATCTTTGACTTGGAAGATCACATTCCAAGGTTACCCCCCCAACTTGCATTCCAGATCCAAGTGGTTGTCTTCGAAAAAAACATTTGCCAAACCGTTATTGACGAGGGTACCTCGACGTGTGTCATGTCTCTTGCTTGCTGGAAAGACATTGTCTCTCCTTATTTGAATGAATCCTAGAACACTCTTAAAGCCTTCAATGGATCCAGTTTTAAGCCCTACAGTGTCCTTCCTTCATTGCCCATCATGTTAGAAGGTAAGATGGTCCAATTCGAAGTGGAAGTCTTTGACGCTCCCCTTGATTATAATCTTTTTCTTGGCCGCAGCTGGATCGATTCCATGTGCATCGTTGTGTCGACACTTTTCCATGTAGTACGTTTCCCTCATCAAGGAAAGGTTTTTACCGTCGACCAACTTGCCTTCTTCAATTCTGATACCCGTACTAGCAACGTACCGTTTATTGCTAAAACCCCACCGGGTTATGAGAACGTCGGTGTAGGCCTTTTAAAGGACTCCTCGTTAATGGGTACTTTCCCCATTCCACTGCCCAATGTTCCACGCCCGTCTATTTCTTCCATCAACATGATCTCCACCTTGCCTCACGAACTTCCTGCGTCTCACGACCTTTGGATAGTCCCTAACCCTGGAGATCATCTTCATTTCGGCAACGAAATTCCCTTAAGTCCAATTGAATCCACTTATCAGGCCAGTCAATTGGCAACACATTCTACCCCTTCTCTTGATGAGTTGTCTCCCAATCCTTTTCATGTTATTTTTCCAACTGACGAGATGATCATGTTCGTCATGGAGGAAACCCCTTGGGACGATGGGCATCATCATTCTATCCTCTTTCTGGAGCAACACACTCTTGAGAACTACCAACAGATCTTGACTTCGTCGACCGTTGTCGTCATTTCCACTATTCCTGAGTCTGCACACAATGTGTTTCCCGAAGGGAACTTGAGCAATATCTCACCCACTATTCCCATTGACATCTCCGTCAAACCTGGAATCGTCGAAAATGTCCATATTGGAGCTTTGTGTTCCCCTAACAAAATAGTCACTTATATGTCCTTGTTCAAAGAATTTTGTGATATCTTCGCCTAGAGTTACGAAGAAATGTCAGGTATCGACCCTGAGATTGTGATACATGAGATAAATACATATCCTGACGCTAAACCCGTCCGAAAACGCCTTCGTCCAGTTCACCCACATAAAGCAGCTGCTATAAAGCTCAAAGTTGAGAAACTCTGAAAGCCAGCTTTATTTATCCGGTGGCTCTCACAGACTGGGTTTCCAATCTTGTCCCGATTGACAAGAAACAAGGTACGATTTGTGTATGTGTTGATTATAGGGATATCAATAAAGCTTGTCAAAAAGACAACTTTCCTACCCCTTTCGTCGATCATATTGTCGATGACTGTGCCAGAAGTGAAATCTTCTCTCTCATGGATGGTTTCTCCATCTATAATCAAATTAACATCGTTCCCGAGGATCAACATAAGACTGCTTTTATTTGTCCTTAGGGTAATTTTGCCTATCGGAAACTTCCTTTCAGTCTCAAGAACGTTGGCGCCACTTTTCAACGCGCTATGTCTTATGCTTTTCCTGATATCAAGCATATCATTCAACCCTATTTGGACGATTTACCTTCTCATTCTATGCGCAGAGTCGATCACCCAACCCACCTCCGGGCCATTTTCGTTCACTGTCGGTTCTACCGTATACGTTTAAATCCTCATAAGTGAGTTTTCTGTGTAGAATCCAGCCATCTTCTAGGTTTTATTGTTTCATTTCAAGGGATCCGAGTGGATCCTTTAAAGCATGAGGCGATCCTTAATCTCCCTCCTCCTTCTACACTTCACTAGTTTCAAAGTTTGCAGTGGAAAGCGAACTTTCTTCGTCGTTTTATCCCAAATTATGCCGAGATAACTCATGGATTTATGCGGCTATTAAAGAAGGATTTAGAGTTTGTATGGGATATCATTGCCAACCATGCTTTTGAATCTTTGAAGTTGTCCTTAACGTGAGCTCCACTTCTCTTTCCCCCTGATTACAGTCTCGATTCTTTCCTTTACCTTGCTGCCTCAGATTACACCATTGGCATGGTTCTCATCCAAGAGGATGATGCTCACGACGAACATGTTATTTACTACTTGAGTCAAAGTCTCACGCCGACCGAAATCAAGTATCAACATGTCAAAAAACTGGCCTTGGATGTCGTTCAAGCCGTCCAATGCTTCCGGCACTATATCCTCTCATACAAGACTACGGTGATTTCCCATTGCAACCCTATGCAACAAATTCTGACACGTCAATTGCTAGGGGGAAAATACTCCAAATGGATTGTGATGCTCCAGGAGTTTGACTTGGAATTTGAACGCGCCAAGTCCAAGAAGTCTTTAGTTTTTGCTGAGTTGATATGCGATTTTCCCCATTCTGCAACAGAAACTGTAGCAGTAGATTCATTACTCGATGAATCTATTTTCCTTATTAGCACTAATGATCTTTGGTATGGTGATATCATTATATATCTCCAAACCCAGACTTTCCGGCCAACTTTGTCCAATACTGACCAACGTCGTATACGCTATCAAGCTCGTCAATACATTATCCTCGGGGATACTCTTTATTGTCAGGGGATTGACTCTGTTTTTTGACATTGTCTAACTTTCGACGAAGCCGAGAAATCTCTGAATGACTGTCATTCTGAAGCATGTGGTGGTCATATGTATGGGTATGCTACTTCCCAGAAGATCTTACACGCAGGGTATTTTTGGCCTTCATTATTTAACGACTGCATCACTGTTGTTCAGAAATGCCATGCCTGCCAGACCTATAATCAGAAAATTCGGTCACATCCTGCTCCTCTTCACCCTGTGGTCTCAGTTGGTCCCTTTGCGAAATGGGGCATCGATTTCATGACATGTCACCCTCACTCGGCCGGGGGGCATGGTTACATTACTGTAGACGTTGATTACTTTACGAAATGGGCCAAGGCGATGTCGACATTTGAAAACACTGGAAAGACCACAACATTGTTCCTTTTTAATCATGTCATAGCTCATTTTGGTGTTCCCCAAGCTATCGTCACTGATCACGGTAGCCACTTTAGGAATTTTATGATGTCCGAACTTACTGAAAATTTGGGTCTTCGTCATGATAACTCAACACCCTATTATCCACAAGCCAATGGCCAAGTCGAAGTGATTAACAAAGTTCTCATAAATATGCTTCGACGAATGATAGGGATTCATAAAACAAGTTGGCACACAATGTTGTTTTCGGCATTGTGGGTGTATCGAACATCCTTCAAGTCCGCTATTGGGTTTACACCTTTTCGGTTAGTCTATGGTGTGGAAGCCATTCTCCCTATCGAATGCAAGATACTCTCTTTAAAACTAGTTGTTGAACTCCTACCCAACACTTCTGCTAAGGAAGAACGTCTATTGTATCTTATGCGATTAGACGAAACTCAACGTGATGCCACCCTAGTCATAGAAGCTCAGAAAAAACGTGTCAAGGCCCAATACAACAAGCATGTCAAGCCTCACATTTTCTCCGAAGGTGATCTTGTTATTCTCTATGAACAAGATCGAGATATGTTAGGAGCTGGGAAATTCGAACCCATGTGGCGAGGTCCTTATATTGTTCGACGAGTTTTGGAAAAAGGAGCTTATGAGTTGGTAGATTACGATGGTATCCCTTTGAGTGAACCCAGGAATGGGTTGTACTTGAAGAAGTACTATGCATAAAATCATATGTGCACAAGTACTTGTATTTTTAATGTATCATACTTTTTGTGTGTTACTATAGTTTGCTTTTGTCGTTATCTGGTCGTTGCCCTTATGTGACATTGTGTTTGATTTCCAGATGTCGGAGTCTTCGCTACCCTATATTGGCTTCGCTGATGGCGCTAGCCATAGTACTTAGAACCTTGCTTCCGCTGCGTGGGAAATTTACGCCCCTACAAACGAACTTGTCTCCTTACGAGGTGTGTGCCTCGGCCGTGTGACCAACAACATTGCAGAGTATAACGCCGTTATTGAATTATTGGTTGATGCTATCTCGCTCGGAGTTCGTCATTTGGTTGTGCGACTTGATTCGCAGCTTGTAGTACTACAGTTAAGTAATGTCTACACTATTCGAAGTCCTACTTTGTTACGGGTGTATTTGCGAATTCGCCTCTTGGAACGTTATTTTGATCACGTTGAATATCAACATATTCCTAGATGTCTAAATACATTAACAGATGCATTGGCTAATTATGTATTAGACAGACATTTGAATCATTTATAAATCAATCACATCAATGTTCACACAACACATGATAAACCGATAGAATCCGTCTATATATATAATGATCAAAAGATTTTTTTACAAAAAGTGTGTCTGAAGACCAAAATGTCAAAATATGAAGCTCATAGCTTCTACAAAGTGACGTCAGGGATGATGTTCACGGTAACACACGACTGCCTGAGAAACCCTACAGAGCAGTCAACTCATGGATGCTGATACTTCTACAATATGACGATGATCGCGTCATGGAACCTCTTCCAGAGACATGTCTGGAATATCTGCAGTCAGGCCCTCTAGATTTTGTTCCACCACTTGAAAATCCTCAGCATATTGTGGCACTACTGCTACCTCTCCTCACCGCTAAATGGGAGAAGTACCAGGAGGTCGGTAAGGTCTAACATCTGTGTTATCAAAAATGAATTTTGTATTAGTCTTTGGACGAGCATATAAAACAAAAATATTTAAAAAGAAAAAAATGTGTGCACTTCTTACCAAGGTCCCCCCACTGAGCATCCTTTGGCAGTACTAAGTCTGGATCTCCTCGAAAATCCAACCCGAAGTAAGCATAGTCGTCAACCATCAACAGTTGTGGTTGAAGCCAGTCAAAGAAAGTATCATCATACTTGATGATTGGTCCAGCCACGTGTCGGGCCATAAGCTGACACCATCTCAGCATCCTTGGATCCTTGGGAGCCGGTATATTCCACTCAACCTGCAGCCTCAGTAATGGGACCCTCTCAAGGAAGAAGGACACCAACAAAGATCCGTACCCAAATTTATTTAGGTTGCCTCGTCTGCATTTGGTCAACTGTCTTTTTATGCTATGAAGCACAACATCTGCCCAGTTGAACACCCGAGGTTCAGTACACTCGATGGCATACTGGAAGTAACTCTATAATGTCATGTGAGGAGCAGAACTCCTAGCCATCCAAGCTATGGTGAATAGGATAGTATGGAGGGTCAAGTCTTGTACCCCCCAAATAGCTACTTTTCCTTTCTTTCTCTCAGCCTCGGGAACGTAGTGTAAACGACAGTACTCACTCATTTGCAGTCCACCACCTCTGCTACCAGTCAGGCTCACATAGTACCCCCGCCATGACAATCCAGTCAAAAAGTAAATTTCCTCAATATCTAAGGACAGTGTGTGGACCCCCACATGAAATACCTGTTGATCAGGGTCCCACATACGCACCAAGTACTCTAACAACCTGACTTGGGCCCTCATGCCTGGGATACGAAAGTACTTCAGGAGTCCATAGTTTCTCAAAGAAGCAATAGTAGGTGGATGATTTCCAGCAATTGCATTGTCTTCTTCATGCTCCCTTTCATGCCATTCAAGCACCATTTTGATGGCCAATTATCTGCATAAGAGGCACAACAAGAAGATTAGCAATTTTTTTCATGTTTTGGTTCTTGTTCATTGGGTAAATTTAAAAAAAAAAATTGAGCTTTGCAGTTCTCGCAGGTGCCCTGTATGCACAGTGAGAGAACCTCGCAGGCTGCCTTAGGCTCACCTGCGAGAATGCCCCATTCTCGCAGGTCCCGTGTATCCTGATTGCGAGAATGGTAGTGCGCAAGTAGGGCTTGTAAAATCAACCCAAAAATGAAATTTAACCAATGAAATTGCAAAATTAAACCATGAAAGTGTTAAGGACAAAGAGCCTACCTCATTGTCACTGACGTCTTGCTGAATGGACACTCGTAACTCTCGCAATCTGACGCCGAACTTTGAGGGCAAAAGAGGGGGTTTTGGAGCTCAAATAGTGGAAAGGTAAAAATGATGTGGTAAAAAGAGTATTTACTCCTTTTTATTTACTGTTACTATGTCATTTGGTTTTTTATGATTATTTATCTATTAAACCCTAATCCCTAATGTCATTTTGAGTGTAACTTTTGCAGATGTAATGATTTCGATGGTCAAATACAGGGGTACAGACATGTTTTTCTTTGTCATTGTGTGTATTTGATTGTTTTTTATGGTTTTTGTATAAAACCTCGAGCGTGGTCTTTGTCTGTTCTCGCACTCGAAAATACATGAGAACGCGATCGAACATACTTTTATCACTTTTTCGGGCTCAACAAGGTTATACGAAAAAGGAACCCCCCTGGAGTCCTCTTTAAGCTCTTTTTAGACTCTCTTAACATGAAAATATAGTTGAGCGACCTTTCTGTTTTCACGCTCAATAAAGTATTCGAGGTAAGCATCTGGTGAGCAATAATTTATCTCTTTTTCGGTCTCGTCCAGACTATTTTATGAAAAATGAACTGAGAGAGTTCTCTTTTAAGTGTTTTTCCAGACTCTATAATCATGAAAAACCTTCGATTTTTCTATCTCTGGACTTGTTAAACAAACATTGACAGACCCGTAATGGGATCGAACCACTCCTTCTTAGGGTTTGTTAAACATACTCTGAGGGACTCGTTCGAAGGATGAGCTTACATCAACAAGAATATGTTATCCTCCTCAAGCTTGCGTAAAAATAAAGAGGTACTCGCCAGAAATGGTGGGGGAAATTTGGGAAAGGGATATGTTTTCATCTTCGTATTGATTGGCAGTAAGTGTCTCTCTTGAACATGACACCCTCTATTCATCATTTGAAGCTGGTTTGGGAAATCCATTTGCCTCTCATTCGATTTGCTACAAGGTCATTCCCTATGTCGTCTTTGAGTCAATGCTGTCAAATCATTGGTCGTGTCGTTCATATGTTCAAGAGAAGTCCATTTGAAACCTATATTGAGTCGACCATTTGCACTTATCCATTCTCTCTGTGTTGGTCTTCCCTGTGTCCAGTCCAATTCACATCATACTCTTTTTCACCTTCAAAATATGTTACTCATTTCGTTTCATTGATGGGGGATACATCAAGGCCCTCCTGTGACGAGTTTTGTTTCGTCGACTTCAGCTCATTATCCAGAATCAAGACTTAGAAATTATTTGGTACCTTGGAGCTTGCATGCCTCAATGGCAAGTTTCCTTGCTTTCGACAGTGGGTTTACATCATTGACCCCTGATCGAAAGATTTCATCGAATGTTCAACTTCAACTCATTCATTCACACTCGATGGATTGTACTAGTGTACCTTGGGAGTCATTAACATCAATGGTGATTTCCCTCACACTTGTTAACGGCTTCATCAATGATCGGTAATCAAGTGGTTTCTGCCATGTTCGAGTTCGACACATGTAATCACATGGTTAGATTCGTACTTTGGGCGATGACATTGAAGACCCTGGATATCATCTCTTTGGTCCAGGTTGTGATGGAGTATGTATAATTTGCGACACATAGATCCACTGTGTATGTCTCGTGGCTATGTTGTCTTAATTTGAAATTTCTCGTATAGATCCACAGTGTATTCCTGGTGTTTGTGCTATATTTTAATGGCATGGATCCACAGTGTATGATTGGTGGCCATGACTTATGTCTGCAATGTCATCTGTCTATGATCTGAGTATGGGAATGCCTACCTCAGAATTAGTATATATGATATTCTGCAGATGCTTGGTTGTTCGTAGGTTTCCGATTAGGTGTGCCCCTGGTTTTCGACACACACATGTAGCTTACAAAGTCTTTCGACTGTCATTGGTTCCAACCTCATACTTTGAAGGGCATTCTATTACCCATGATTTTGGTTGTCATGATGATGTATTGATGATGGTGTACTCAATCTCTTCATAAGAACTTTCTCTTGAGAAAAGTTACTTTCATCTCTTCCCAGAAAACTCATTTTTGAAGAAGGTTCGCAAGCTGCTAGTGCATTTGGGTGTGAGAATGACCCATTCTCGCAAGTTTCTTTAAGGCAGGGTGTGAACTTCTCGCACTGTTTTGAACAGCTAGGGTGCGAACTCTTCCTAAAGCATGGAAAAAGATGAATTCTCAGTGTTTCTAGAAGGATGGGTTGGCATTCGAATGGTTATCCTAGTACTGGATTCCGTGATATTTTGGGATCATTCTTATCCAAGTAAATAACCCATTCTCTCCTATATATTGAGGGAATTCTCATGGAAAAGGTTAAGAAAGATTCATTGGAGAATTGGTGAAAGAATTGTGTGAAGGACTTAGCATTGAACAACAACTTGGAGACTCTAGCAAGTCTATCAAGAGGATTTGATCTTCTTCATACAAGGATTGAGAAAGTGTGCGTGTCAGAGACAAGAGCCATCGAAAGGAAGTTTGCGACATCAAGGCTCAGGTTGTAATCTTTACTTTCCATTAATATGATACAGTGACATGTCCCTTTCCCATAAAGCTATTTCCATTTTATTGTGTAATTCCTTGATCATACACATAGGTTGACAATTGAATACATTGTGCTATCTTCACTTTGGTTGGTTTGTGTTGTCTTGGTCTGGACTTCACAAGAGCACTGGAGCGAAGCAGAAGCAACAAAGACACTAGGAAGCGATATAAAGGTATGTTACTTGTTTCTTCCTCCTAGTTAATTCAATGGTCAAAACTTAGGGAAAGAGTCATGTCATGTCCCGTTTTGTTCTAGATCCAGGTGGATCTATGGAGATCAGTTAGTGTCCACACCTGCCGATTAGTCCGATAACAGCAACATGCGTTACTTTTAAAAGATTTAAATTAGAAAACAATATGACAACTAAGCAAGAAAACATTCAACATAGAAAATAAAACATCACCAATGAATAGCACGTGAGAATCTTATGAAAACGTCTCTTTGTATTAATGAAAGATCTCTTGAAAAAGATTACAGTCTTGTAGCTTGCAGGGCGTAAAGATCAACCCTCAATACCTCAAAGTTTGAATTATTTATAATTGAAATTACAAACGATCCTGTCATTAAAGATCAAGACGTGACAAATCTAAATTTAGCTAACTAACTTAACAAGATACAAAAATCTAGGAAACTATTTGATGATGTGTCAAAACTTCATGCTATTTTCTAGGTGAACCATTGGTGAGGCCTCTGCATGACCTCTTCTGACTGGATAGATGACTAGGCTTGGAAAAATCATCGACTACTCGATCAGGTTGCACAACTCTTCCAACCGAAGGTGACTGAGAATGTTGACTTTGAGCAATCTAGGGTATACTTCATCCATCTCCGTGTACTTGGAAAAAGTTGACTTGGTGATGAAGATGTACCAGATTTCATGTTGTATGATGATGTCCAACTATAAATCATCCTAGAATGCCTTACCAATGATACTACCTTGTATTCCTGAGAATTTTGAGCTATCCTTAGCCACAGTGGCTAGTCTCTTTTTATAATCGGGGAGTGTCATCAATTTGTCATTTATAACTCTCATACCAGGAAGGCCTTTCTTCTGTAGAGCTTCGATCTTGCTGAAAAATCTTTTTACTCTTGCGTCCATGGTCTAGACCTTTTCCTCCAGCTGTAGCATCATTCCTCTCTTGGTCAGGACCCTCTTGACCTCGAGGATGGTCTCTGTCCTATCTTGAATCTTCAACTCTTCTAGCTCCTCTCTGGTTTTGCAATTTAGAAATTTGATGATCTCAGTAGCTTATGTGGGCATCTCTCCTAGTTATTCTCTTATCTTCTCGATGGCCTGTTGGCTTCTTTGGACCAACTCGTTTTGCAAGATACCAGATATATAAAATATGCAGAACAGAAATGAAATGCTAGAAATGATAGAATAACAGTAAAATATCCAGCATAATCTTCACAATACACAGAAATGATATACGAAATAGCAACAAAAACAACACTTTGATTCAGATAGAAATGTTCACAGACCTCTTCGAGGGGGCAACCTCCAGTCGAGCAGCGCTCTGTTACAATAATCTCCAAGCTAGGGTTTTCATACCCTCGACCCTTATTTATACTAAATGTGTCTATTAAGAGAAGCATCTAGAGGAAGATCCTTCTAGAAGCGGAA
>ML816404.1:36823-54724 GCA_009831015.1 Picea engelmannii | reverse complement strand
ATATCTCAGGGCACTAACTAAGGAGGATAGACCGTACCCTTAGCCGTACTACCCGACTACCCAGGTACTAGAGAGTATCTTCTCGAGTGTTGTTCTCGGTGACACTATAGCAGTCCGGTGGCCGATAGGTTTATCTAAAGAGGCTTCAGGAAATCTAGGCCGATTCGTACACAGGGGTTTTCTGATGCACTACCACTCGAAGGGGTACCAACAGGGGTTACAAGGGTGGCCAACAGATGTGCGCTTAAGAACCACTTGTATTTCCTGCGTGTATAAATCCCTCAACTGCGGGTTTATGCGCGTAACGACAGATCTCTGTGGCTTAAAGACCCCGGAATACGTCTCTACCCTGGAAAAAAAAATACCCACAATTTCTGCCAAGGAAAGTGCTCTGATACCACTTGCAAGATACCAGATATATAAAATATGCAGAACAGAAATGAAATGCTAGAAATGACAGAATAACAGTAAAATATCCAGCATAATCTTCACAATACACAGAAATGATATACGAAATAGAAACAGAAACAACACTTTGTTTCAGATAGCAATGTTCACATGCCTCTTTGAGGGGGCAACCTCCAGTCGAGCAGCGCTCTGTTACAATAATCTCCAAGCTAGGGTTTTCATACCCTCGACCCTTATTTATACTAAATGTGTCTATTAAAAGAATCATCTAGAGGAATATCCTTCTAGAAGCGGAAGCTTCTATTAGGTCTTCTTACATCCACCTTATTCTATTTTATTGAAAGGTATTATTAATATTGACCTTTATTACATCCAAATACATTGATATACCTATGTGCGGGTTAGGACCTTAACATTTTTTGCTCGAATATGATTTGTATCATTAGCCATATTTCATTCATGGACTTGGTGATGTCCATCCAGATGCTTTCTTTGACCTCAGCCAGTGTCTTGCCTGCCACTGTTTTATTTTGAAGTTGTTGCAATTCCTATTTGAGCTGGTCTGAGGTTTTTTTTTCCTTGGAGAAGTTGGTTTGGTAAGAAGACTTGAGTTCCTGAGGGTTCTCAATCTCCTTTTTTAATCTGCTAATCTTTGTCTCTTGCAAATTCATTTCTTCCATGGATTTAGCTAGTTCAACAGTCTTTTCCGAGGCTGTCAGTGGAGTTTCCGAAGGAATTTTTTCCACAAACGTTATGCTCACTCTTGTGAGTGGAACTGCACTCAGTGGAATGACCTCCATGGGATTTGACTGCTCCTTCTCTTTTACTAGCTTTTCCAATTCCATTTCCATTTCTTTCAATGTGCATTCTGCTCCATGATGAGCTTGAGCATATCATCCTTCTCCCCTTCTATCTCTGCTATTTCCTTTTCCTGTCAATATTTTGTTGGAGGAAATTTCAATTGTTTCCTCAGGGATGCTATATCGACATTTTTCTTTTTGAGCATCTCCTCGACTGCTTTCAAGTTTGAGGGATCATATCCGATCTTGAGGACCAGTTTCTCCAATGTCTTAATCCTTTTATCCTTGGCAAAGGATGATATTTTTTCTAACTTCAACTGTGTCTGGACATTATTCAGAGATACTTGTAACTTGGAGGAAGCAGTGGAAGCATGTGCCAATGTGGAGAAAACCATTTCTCCAGTTTTCCTATGCAGATCCATCTGATCAGTTGGATGCACATCTTTAGTCTGAAATTCAAGCATTGCCCTTTTGTAATCGGTCATTACCTTTGGGTCTGGCACCTATGCTTACAGAAACGCCATGTGCATTCTACCCTTCTCAGTGTCAAATGCAGACAACAGTCAGTGTTGTGCAGTGGATGTTTTCTTCCAGAATTGAGCATACTTGTTGTTGGTCAGTGTCTGATTTTTCTTTTTGATCAGCTCATACTTCTAAAAATACTTAATTTCGGTCCTATTTTGCTCGGATGGCTGGCTGGTGGAGTATCTGTAGGCTTTCTGGGAAACACTGTTTTCGTGATTTCTTTGTTGCTTGTACTAAGGAGCGGCCAATCAACTTCCAATGTGGTAGTGGATTGCATTCCCTTTTCACCAGTCGTGTCGGTTGTCGGACTAGTTTTTGGCCTCTTGGTATGTAGTTGAAATTCTTCAGATGTAGTTCAGTGAAAGAAGGTGACACATCTTGCCTAGGCCTTTTCTCCTTGGGATTCTGTGGCGTAGTTGTCTGTGAGACAGTGAACGAAAGGTCCTTTTGTTCTATCTCAACCAGAGTGTTTGGCTCCCATTCTGTCTGGTTGACAAATGTTTCTATCTCAGGCCTGGATGTGTGGACATATGGGATGTTCTTATTCTTAACTCTCATCTCTGAAATTATTCCACAGGGGTCATAGTTCCATATGAAACTAGAAAAAAAATTCATTTCTTTAAGCAATATGTCTGCTTCCTCCCCAACGCCTTGGCTATTGCAGATGAAAGACCCAATCTTCCCTTTGATTCTAAGTTATTGCTTCTTCTTCAGAGACACAAAATGTATGTCATATGAATTGATCATTTTTCATATGTATTCTAGGGCAAATATCCTTACGGGAAAATATTTTGGCAACTTTTATGGAGCCAATTTGCACCCATACACTCTAATCTCAGTGTGGTTTTGGTACAGGTACCAATCACCAGTCTTTAATTCTAGGTTTGGGTTTTCCACTGAGCATACTCACCACTAGGTGGTAGAACTGCTCGATGAACTACTTGAAACTGAATTCTGAGGAGTTATGTCTGAGCATCGAAGTCCACATTGTCATTGCATGTGGTCTCCCATCTTTATCCATCTTCTGCATTGAAAAGGAAAATTTGTCCACTTGAAAGAACACGAATAGGTAAGTCAGTATTGAAGAATACTAGAACATGCCTTCTGTGGTGAAATTAATGAATTTTTCATGAATGTTATCCACCAGGAACATATTGTAGTTGAACTGAGTAGTGGATCTCTCATCGGTGGAAAAAATGGACAGAAATCCAAAGATGGGTTCGTCCACCCATTGATCCGAAAAATATCCAAGAAAGGCACATAATGATGTGATAACCTAGTTTCCCTTTACTGAGAACAGGGAGGAAGGATAAGGGGGGTTTTTAGTGGAGATTTGAGCGGATTATGGGAGGAAAATCTCAAAAATATGAGCTCTTTGGGGGAAAGACAACTTCTGGTAGAGCTCTGTGATGATTTCAAGGTTGAAAGGTGAGGCGGATTCAGCTTTGGGTATCTACATCATCTGATCAATGGTTTCTGGTGTGATGAGGAAAATAATTTCTCTGGACGAAGACATAATGGCTCTTTGTTCAGGGATATAATGGACCTATCATTTTAGAGAGAATTTGGGAAAGTGGTGAATTTGGGGGAACAGATACAGGGGAAGATTTGACTCCCATAGACCAATCTCATCGCTTTGGTCAAGGAAAACCTCTTTGAGCCATGACTACAAGTCCGGGAAGTCGAACTCACATCTGGTGTTTGCAATTAAATGGTCTTTTTCAGCCAGGGGGATCCTGTCGAGGTCGACAGGGGGCGGGAGGAAAGGATTTTCCTCAGCTTATGTTCTCTTTGATTTTGGCGCCATCACTGTAGAAATACCTACAAATCAAATATTCGTTAGTGGGGATGATGGTAGCTTTGGATAGTTGGCTGTAACAGAAAAGGAAAATGGGGAAAAAATTCTCTAGTGCGGTGATAGGGTAAATGGAAAAGGAATGAAGGGTGAAGGTGGTTTTTGAGCAAATGGATACCCATTGGGCGCGGGATACAGGTCAGCAGGTTAACATATAGGTGAGCCAATAATAAATGGCCAACGAGTCATTTAGAGTGTGAGATGGCAGGTGACAATGACTGAAGAATATGGCTGGACGACGTGGTAGGATTTGATTGTGCAGTAACCATGGTGAGAGGAATTATAATGGGTGAGCAAGGGGAAAGGACTGACAGAGTAATGAGAAGTGACCTCTAGGGGAAAAATGTGGATAATGACATCATGGGGTGACAAGGTATGTCAGACCTTGGGAGGAGGTGGGAGTCTGACCCAATAGATTCTTTCCACATAGAGATAAGGGGCCCACCAATAAAAATCCATTCCAGACCCCTCCCCCCCCCGCTATTAAAACCAGATCGGTCGGGGGGGTCCAAAAACACCAAGAGTCGTTGATCTGCGTGCTTTCTTTTCAACCATAGATCTGTGCACGATAGTTAACTAGCATTCCAGACCCTCCCCCCCCAACCATTAAAGGCAGAACAGTCGGGGGGGTCCAGAATCCAATCTGAGCCATGGATCTAAGTGCGCACATATGAGCCATTTGTATATGCGCCTTTGTTATTTCTGATTCTGGACCCCCCCATCGTTAAAGGTAGAACGGTTGGGGGCGGTCCAGAAAAACCTGTCGACCGTAGATCTGGGCGCCTGCTCTGGGGCCGTTCATCTATGCGTTGTGCTTAAATGTGAGTGTGAAGGCATATGTGCTTCGAAAAACTTAGGATAGGTGCATATTGTGGGTTTTTTTCGAGCTTTTCCATGTTTCTATCACCAAGCGGTTAGACATCAAACCTTTTAAACCTCAAAGACATGGTTCAACATTGATCATCATGCTGGTTTTATTGAGACAGAGAAAACTATCCTATGTGCTAACCTAATTACCTATGAAAATTAGTCCAGATTAAACTATTGGACTAAGGAATTACTCTATCCTAGGGTTATCTGACCAAGATTAGGCAGTTTGGTCAGATTTATTCACTAACTAACCTAAATCACTTGGCTAAGATTAAACAATTTAGCCAAGCTTATTCACTACTCCTATCAACATCAATTTAAATGACTTGTCCATGCTTGAATGGTATGGACCAAATCATTGTTATTGCATGGGGCTCTATTGAATTTCTTTTGTGCCCTTTTTTCTTTCTTTTCTTTTCTTTTTTTTCTTTTTCTTTTCTTTTCTCAAATTATTTGCAGAATGGACAATCATTTGACAAACAAAAACACTTAAAGAAATAACATTTCAGTCACCAGTTGATCCTATAAATTATAAGGTTATAACAGTGGCTCCACCTGGGGATGGTACTCTCCTTGTGAAGTGCCAAGAATATTGATTCCTGATGTTCTAAAACTTTCTCCATAGTTGCCTTTGTTGTTTGATTGGTTTTATTGTTGAAAATTGGAAGACAATGTTCAGCGGCTTAGGGCCTTCTATGCGGGCTTCAACCATATGATTAGATTTATTTCACTCAAAACTTGTAAACAAAATGAAAATGGTTTGTACAATGAAAAAATGTGGCTACAGGTCCCTACTAAGGAGGTGAATAATGCTTCAACATTCTTCCATTTACAGATCCTCCTGGCAGATTTGTCCCATCACCGTTGTTGAGATAGAAGGCATTATTTCCTCTGAATGCTTGAATCATGTAAGGCCCCTTCCATAGACTGTCGAATTTTCCATGCTTCCCCTTATATTCATTTCGGGCATCCCATCTCAAAACCAAGTCACTTGGCTCAAAGTCATCCTCTTTAGTTCTTTTGTCAAAGATCTTTTTGATTTTTTCTTGGACAACCTGAGTTTTGTTGTATACTTCTTCTCTATACTGTTGCAATTGGATCATCTAGTTTATCCTTCTTTGGTAGACGTTCGGTTTGGCTTGCATCTCTTGCAGCAATTTCATGACAGGAACTCCTAAGGAAGTGGGAAAAACTGCTTCAGTACCATAGACCAGCTGATATGGTGACATACCAATTGACCTCTTTGTGGTCAGTCTGTCAACCCATAGTGCGAAAACCATCTTGTTATGCCATGATTTTTTGTTTTCTTGCAAAGTCTTCTTAATAATGTTCACCAGGGTCGTATTCGATGACTCCGCCAGCCCACTTCCCTGGGGGTAATAAGCTATGGAATGACCCAAACCAATATGATACTGGTGGCAAAATTATATGAGCTTTTTAGATCAAAAAGCAGTTGCATTGTCAGTTATAATCTTTCTAGGACATCCAAAATGAGACAAGATATTATTTTCAAGAAATTTAATAATGACAGAATAAGTAGCTTGCCTGATTGGTACAGCTTCGATCCATTTTGTGAAATAATCCATAGCAGCAAGAATCCTCCTATGTTGGCTAGAAGAGGGAGGATGTATTTCTCCGATGAATTATAATCCCCATTGTTGGAAAGTAGCTTCAACAAATATTGGTTTAAGGGGAAAAGGATGAAGCTTCTTTTTTCCCTCGAACACCTGGCATTTATGACACGAAGTCACTTTCTGATGCACATCTGCAAACAGTGTAGGCCAATAGAACCCAAATTTGAGAATTTTATTAGTTGTGGTCTTCCAACTCAGATGACCACCACAGTCTCCTACATGAAAATCCTGCAATACTTTGTCATCCTTCAACAGACAATTTAACAAAATACCTCCAGGATCCTTCCAATATAGATTTCCTTGTAGAATGCAGAATTTTAATGCTTTCAATTTCAAAAACCTAGCTTTAGTTTTGGTCAGATTAGGGGGAGCTTGTAAGTTATGAAAAACAAATATCAGGTCTGCGTACCATGGAGAGTTCATAAATGCCTCTTTCATGCTTGGAATCGCCTGCTCATCCTGTTCTTCTATTGTAGCTAAGAAATTAATGTCAAGAGAATGGAAATTGGATTCAACCATTAACTTTGCTAGACCTTGCCTTTAATTAGTTTAGTAGGATTAATCTCTATGTCATACTCCAGAATGATAGCAATCCATTTTCCTCTTCGACCGTCTGGATTGTCCTGAGTTAAAATGTCTTTTACTACTGCATTCAGAACATAGGCGATGGTATGGGAATGGAGAATATATACTCTAAAATCTTTTATGTCTTTCACCAGGGAAAAAGCTTGTTTCTCCATTATTTTATAATTCAAAGCCACATCTCTTAAATATTTACTGAAAAAGGCTATGGACTATTCATACCCTTCATTGTTTTTCTGTAGTAATACTACTGCAATGGTATGTTCAGAAGTGAAAGAAAAAAGATAAAAATCTTTGGTGAAGTGAGGACTGATCAAAACTGGAGCATGTGTGAGTGCACATTTGACTTGTTCAAAAGACTTCTTGGACTCAGTGTCCCATTTTATTTTTGTGTCCTTTTTTAACATGTTAGTGATGTTCCTAAGAAGCTCGGCTAGGTTGAGTATGAATCTTTTCAGAAAGTTTATTTTTCCAATGAAAGACTATAACTCTTTGATATTTCTTGGGTGTTCTAATTTCTGAATGGCCTCGATTCTGCCGGGGTCTATCTTAATTCCATCCTTAGAGATTATGTGCCCTATCAGTTTACCTTCCTCTAATTCAAAAAGGTTCTTATTAGGATTCAAAGAAATCCCAAATTTCCTAAATTTCTCAAACACTCGTCTGAGATGTCGTAAGTGTTCATCATCGGATTGGGAAAACATAGTTACGTCATCCAAATAAATGACAATAAATTTGCCAAGTTCTTCCACAAAAGTGATCTCCATCACTCTCTGGAAAGTGTCCCCAACGTTCATCAACCCAAAAGGCATTTTCACATACATGAAAGTACCCCATGGTGTTGTGAAAGATGTTTTCTCTTGGTCATCTGGGTGAACAAGGACCTGGTTATAACCCGAGAACCCATCCAGTAAGGAGATTCGACTGGATCCAACTACCCTTTGTAATATGTGGTCCATTTTTGGCAATGGGTATTTGTCCTTTAGAGAGGCCTTGTTCAGATTTCGGAAATCAATGCAAAGCCTGATTTCCCCGAATTTCTTTCGCGTTGGGACCAGATTTGAAACCCATTTGGAAAATCGTAACGGAACTATGATTTTATCATCATACATCTTCTTGATTTCTTTTTCTATTAGGGGAAGTAACTTGGGATTGATTCTCCTAAGTTTCTTCCTGAAAGTTTTTTGATCTTCTTTTATTGGGATTCTATGTTGTATGATGCTCATGTCATAAGATTTCAAGTCCTTGTAACCCCAGGAAAATACGTCTGGATATTCCTTGAAAAGTTCAATGTATTTGAGTTTCTTCTCACGGGGTACTGATTTGGAAAGTTTTACCATCCTGGGTTTCTCTTCAGTCCCTATTTTACAATCTTCAACTTATTGACCACTGGCTTCAATTTTTGGTTTTTTAGCTACATCATTAAAATCAAAAAGGTCTTCTAAAGGAACTAAACCCCTAGGTAAAACATTACTCTTTAAATGAAAAACATCAGATTCTATCTCATCTTCACCTAACTCTTCTGAATCTATCTTATTTACACTATCATTTCCAAAATAAGATCTATTTACATTTTCATCCTCATTTTCTAAGTCTATGTGTGTACATTCGAAATCATTTTTACATTGCAGAAAATTTTCAATTTGGTCATCGTTCCCAAATACCTACCAGTATCTGATGTTATCGGGGACAGTTGGTCTACACTTCACCTCCACTATGTATGGGTGAGTGGAACGAAAAGGTATCTTGCATGTAGCTGTTGACGTAGCTAACCCATCTGCTAAAATATTTTGTCCCCTGGGCATAACCTGTAAATCAACTTCAGTGAAACATTTAAGGGCATCCAAAACAACATTCCTGTAATAGAATATTTTAGAGAGTTTATTCACAAGTTTATAGAAGTTTATATGGATGATTGGATGATACAAAGTCTTCTCAAGGAACATGTAGAGCTATTACGTCTGATGTTTGACAGATGCGAATAATTACATATATCATTGAATCTTAGAAGGTGTATCTTCTGCGTACCACATGGAAATTTGTTGGGCCACATAGTATGTTGAGAGGGAGTACTGGTATACCCAGCCAAAGTTGCGGTTATTGTGAATGTGTCGCCACCTACTAGTGCTAAGCAGTTGCGCTCCATGCTGGGACACACATGGTACTATCGCTGGTTCATCAAATGATATGAAAACATTACTGCACCTATGTAAAATCTATTGAAAAAGGATGAAATGTTCCAATGGACCCCAAAATGTGATAAATCATTTGAGACCCTAAAGGAGAAGCTCATAACAACACCAATTCTGATATTCCCAAACTGGGAAAATGAATTTCATGTCCACGTATATTCTTCAAGTATTGCCTTAGGAGCTATCTTAGCGCAACCTGGATATGGAGCCATGGATCATCCTATCTATTTTGCGAGCAGGAAGTTGTCACAAGTTGAGCGCAACTACACGACAACGGAAAGGGAGGGTTTAGCCATGATTTATGCTTTGCAGAAATTTAGACATTATTTGTTAGGTTCTCATTTTAAGTTCTTTATTGATCATTCTGCATTGAAATATCTAGTTAAAAACCTGTGTTGGAAGGGAGAATTTGTAGATGGTTGCTACTATTTTAGGAATTCTCCTCTGAAGTAATTATTAATCCTGGAAAATGCAATGTAGGACCTGATCATGTGTCTAGATTAGAGTCAGAGGAAAGTGGTAGAACAATTGATGATCAGCTCCAAAATGTCAATTTGTTCTAGGTTGAGGCCATACCAGAGTATCTGGAAGACATAGCAGTCTTCTTAAGTACAGGATCCTGCCCAGAAACATATTCTGCAACCTATAAATGCCATATGGTTGTTAGAGAAATGGACTATCAGTTAATTGTAGGGAAATTGTATAAATTGGGACTAGATAGTATCCTTAGGAGATGTGCCTTGGATCATGAAATACATGATATACTACGGGAATTTCACAGTGGAGTTGCGGGAGGTCATGTAAGAGGAAAGGCCACTACACAAAAAATCCTCCAAGATGGACTTTGGTGGGCAACGCTCTTCAAGGATGCAAAGGTATATGCTAGATCATGTGATGTTTGTCAAAGAGTGGGTAAGTTGTCACGATGGGATAAATTACCACTTCAACTAGTTCTATATCTACATGCATTTGAGAAGTGAGTGGTTGACTTCATTGGATCGATCAACCTCACAACTAATAATTCAAAGGCCAAGTACATTATTACCGCAACTGACTATCTTACACGTTGGGCTAAGGCAAACGTTGTTCAGGACTGTTCGACCGATACTGCTGCTAGGTTCATTTTAGAGAATATTATCACTCGATTTGTATGTCCTAGGATTCTAACCAGTGACCAGGGAGCTCATTTTATTAGTATCACTATAGAAAAGCTTACAACAAAGTTCTTGATCCAACATCACAAAAGAAGCCCCTACCACCTGCAAGCCAATGGAATAGTAGAAACATTAAACAAGATTCTCGAGATAGAATTAACAAAGGTATGTTACACAAACCGAGAATATTGGGATGTGTTGGCACTAGGACGAAGGGGAAAGAAGAACGATCGTGGGAAAGAAAGAGTGTAGAAAACTGAAGTAACAACTGGAAAAAGAACAGCATGCACACATGCAAGAAAGTGTGCACAAAGGAAAGCGAAAGTTCAAGGAAGAAAAACACATGCATGGGAGAAAGACCTAACGTAAGAAGGGTTAGGGTTTTGGTAATATTCTGTAAAAGGATGAAGAGCCCGAAATGTAGAAATATAGATACGAAAGTATCATATAGGGATGGTTGTTGTTATTATTGTTGTTGTTGAGGGTTAGGCTTTGGAGTGAAGTTTTGGAGATTGTAACCACGCAGGAGAATAAGTGATATATTATGTTTTTAGCTGTATGAACCGATTTTGCAAGATGTTGAGAAAAGAAGATACGAGGGAAGGTGGATATGAGGATTAGATCGCAAGTTGTAGAGCTTGGTGCGATCTAGTTCACCTCACATAGATATTACCCAGATTTTTGGAGAATTGTAAGTGCACACTGCCAAAAATGCAGAACTGCCATAATAAAAGAGCCAAGAGACAAATATTTGTGTACGTAGCCCAAGAGGGGGTGAACCATGGTAAAACTTGCGTAATGTGTTGAATGTATGAATGTCTCTACTTTCTTTCAGCAATTAATGGTTAATCTTAATGAATGAGTTAATACATTGTTATGAATCTGTTTATACTTTGTTGGAATTAAACTGTGGAATAGATGTATGAGACTTCAAGGAATAAGTAGTTTACCTTACAACTCACGGTACCTAGTTTTAATCAAGAAACCCCTATCCCCTACTCTTTCCTAGGCTATAAACACTTGAGTCTTACATTCACCCATTTAAAGCTATCTCAGGTGAGACTGCGCAGTACCTTCTGTGTGCTATGTTGCCTTCTTGTTTACCAAGAGGGCCGATAGTTTTAGAGGCTTTGTTGGAACCCCAAATGACATGAACCCTGGGTCAATAACTCAAACAACCCGCGAAGGGAAATAGTAACCAATAAATGGTTATGTTGTCGTGTTAAGAGGAACAAGAGAGGACTGAGTAGACGAGATAGTATGAATAAGAACTAAAGGGGCAGAACAAAAGATCAATAAGATGTTAGAAGGTAATTTTGAGACCTTGGAACCCAACGAGAGAAGAAATCAAGGGCTGGTTGAGAACTAAAGAGCTAGAGTTTTCACAGAAAGACAATAGAAACCCCAAGATCACATCGTGTAAATACCTGGATAAATATGTATTTATGGATTTACACGAAGTCTTTTTCTGTGATTTTTTTCATATACTATAGGAATGGATCTTAAGGTTAAAGGATAACCACGTGACGAACCAGATTCGACAGCTAATTGGACTCCAGTATAGATCCAGTAGCTGCAGCTGGTGAACAACAAATTCACCCGCACAATCGACTTTTGGCTTGACAGTATTGTGGCAGGCTTTATCATAGAATTTGCGGTAGACACAGCAAAGTCATACAATGTAGCTGAGAAAGAGTTCCTATGAGGATCTAGAGGAAGGTACATTCAATCACTGTATACTTATATCAAAAATATTTCTATATAAAAAAGGTGTAATGACAATGGAATCAGACAACTAGACTTCCTTGCATGCATGGGGAAAGGGGGGAAGCACTGACAGAGAGAGGAGGAATGTAAGGAGGGAAAGATAAAGAGAAGAAGGAGGAGGAACCCTTGGACCCGATATTGATGGATGACGACCAAATTAAGTGGATCATGGCATCATCAGGAACGACGCATAGCAGAGCACCCTACCAGTATAAGGTGAAAACCAAGAAGAGAGTCGTAGCCGAGAGGGAGGTCTTGGAAAGAGATGACGAAGAGGCAGAGGACCTCCAGGCTGTGGAGAAGATTGAGGAAATATTGAGCACCATGTATGAGAGGAAAACAAGAGGCCCAAGAATAGGAGGAGAAGGTAGCCATCCCTTTAATATTAATGTCAGTGTGGAACCCATAAACCCATGTGCAACCAATACACCAAAAATTACACCACCGTTTAGACAACCAATGTTCGGAGGAAGTCTAATAGCAGGAAGTACATCTACACAAAGAGAAAAAACTAGATGAGATGGTTCATGCAACCTTAGTCAAGTATCTACAACGTGCGGAGGAGGGAGTAGCTTAATATTTGGAATGGCAAGACACTATCCTACTATTAGATTACCAGAGTTCCCTGAGAAGGAGGACATGATCCTACTATCTGTTCATTTGCGCAAAGATCTGGGAAGTAAATAAGATCATTGATGAAGACACCAAACTTACGTAGCTAGCGATCATGCTAAGAGACCGAGAACTAGACTGGTACATGAGTCTAGACACGAACAATGTTCCTGGAACGACAAGGACACTAGACGACATTAAGAAACTATTGATAAATGAGTTCCAGAAGCCGAGCTCAGAGGATCAATACATGAATTACATGATTGAAATAAGACATAAACCAAGAGAATCGGTATGGGATATTGATCAAAGATTCAAGCAATTAAAAGGAATTTTAAAATACCTTATGACCAATATGCAACATCGACACCTGTTTGTCAACTCACTACTCCCACAATTAAAATATTCATTACGACAACAGAAATTTCAGACACAGGTAGAGGCTCTATAGGAAGCCTTGCAATTCTAAGAGAATCAGTACCAGTAGACGAACCAGGCTATCAAAGAACTAAAGGAGGATCTGAAGAATTTAACATTTCAACTGAACCAAAATAAGAACAAGGACAAATGAGAAGTTGTTTGGTGCACTACCTGCAGGACGGAAGGACACCATAAGAATGAATGTCGATGGGGGATGCCAAACCCACTACCAAAGATGACATTATATGGAGACAGGGATGCCAAACCCACTGCCATAGGGAGGATTATGGTGTGAATTATGTAATAAACTGGGTCACGACCCTTACCACAGCACGATGATGCAGAAATACCAAATAGTTCCAAATAACTCATATTGCACCTTTTGCAAGTCAGTCGGCCATGACGAAAAAGATTGCAGAACTATGGAGCTGATGCGGGAAAGAACATCAGACACATACAGGGTACAGGCAGAAATGATGATTGGGCAAGAAACACCACAATTCACTCAAGCCCCAGCCCCATACAACATTGCACAACAATAGTATAATACTATGCCACAGCCGTACAATAACGCACAACCACTGTACAACCCGACACATCCCCACTACAATATCGCACAGTATAATCAGGGACCACAGTATAACACGTTGCGAGGTGATTGTGCAACTTATAGAGCAATAGGACGAGCCAGAGGAGGTTTCGGATGTGGTAGAGGACCAGTCACATGTCACAATTTCCAGCAACCAGGAAATTATGCACGAGAGTGCCCACTGGCACCAGCGACTTGTATGTATTTTCGCACATTGGACCATGATACAAAGGAATATCCGACATTACTTGTAAAAATCTAGGAAAAAAGGAATCAAAATAACCAGAATGTTTAGTGGATTTCAGCCAAAGCAAGGGATGACAGATGGAACATCAACATAGTCACTCGAGGAGGAACGAAAATAGGAAATGACATAGTTTGACAGGAACTAGTGCAAAACCAATGGGTAAATAAGAACACTGACGCTAAGAAGCAGTTCGACACGCATAAGGAGAAGGAGATATTTACAGAAGCTTGACAAGAATTCTAGAAGGAGAACATTGCACCCACTGCAAAGCAGAGCAAGGAAGCTCTGGAATATGAAATGTTGCCATCACTGTACCATACCAATAGAATACAACCCAAGGAACAAGTAAGTACTATCAAAGACTTTTTACAATCATGCATCAAAATGTTAAGTGATCATTCATCTATCAAAATATTGCAAAACATTCTAGAAAAATGTAGTAGCAAGATGGAACAAAAGCCAGAATTGAAAACTGTCAACCATCTACACACAAGAAGAAGAACAAGTAGGGAATTTAGAATAAATGATAACATTGGGGATTTCAATATGGGAGATATTATACTAGATCGAGGATCCGAAGTGAATGTGCTACCAAAAGCTACATGGAAATGCATGGGAGAACCTACATTGGGATACTCAACTATTCAATTAAAGCTAGCAAATCAACATAGAGTCCTACCAATAGGTAGACTGAAAGGAGTGATGGTAGATCTGGATGATGTGTGCACTAAGGTAGACTTTGAAGTCATCGAAATAGTAGACGACACAACACCTTACCCGATTCTACTTGGTCTGGATTGGGCGTTTGACAACCAGGCCATAATTAACTTAAAAACCAAAAAATTGACATTTGAGTCAGGGGACTATAGGGGCATAGCCCCACTTAACCCATATGAAGGCAAGAGGTTTGTAGAACCCACTTGTCTGGATTTATAAGAGATCATCTAGCTATACAAAAACACTGTGTGCGATGCAGACTATATAAACCCAACTGCAGACGGGGTACTCAGTTGGTGGAGAATTACTTCATGTACAACAGACTCAGACACCGAGTTAGAAAAATGGCAGCAAAGACTACACAAAGTATGCACAAGAAGGTTTGCTAGAATAGACTGCACAGTAAGGTAGATTGGCATAGAAATCAAAGAACCACCTAGTTTTCACGAGCTAAATGATTTGGAAACTTTCTTGACACAATATGAAGACAAAGTATTAGAAAACTAGAGATTGATAACACTGGATTTAGCACTAAAGGCTACACCCGCAATATGGTGGGGTACACACAAATATACTATCACATATTGGTACCAATGTAAGTGATTACTGTGCATAACGCTCGACGCAGAACAAATAGGTAACATACAATAGAAATGTGACGGACTAGGCACACCAATAGAACACTTGGAGGCATGTAAAATGTTGTGGAAAATGACGCCACCAGAGGAATGGCCTCACCACTTCATTGATACTTTGGAGGGAATACCAGGGAATTGGTATATGGACCATGAAATAAGTAAAGGTACCAAGACATGGGCGACACTCCAACAGAACTTTACAGTCACTTTCTCATTCGAGCATGAGAACCTCAACATAGACGCGGCCCTGAAACGGATCAGAAACGTCATATTCATTGAAGAACAGGAAGTAGAAGCTATCACAGAGGTACAAAAATGGAATAAGTAGACAACCAAGGATCTACTATCATGCTACCACGTACAGGAGGAAGCCTCAGATGAAGATGATCCACACGATATTTAGATCGAAGAAGTCGAAGGAGAAAGAGATTTGGAAGGAGCACCCTTAGAGTCGCAGGTCATATCTGTGCCAACAAATATAAATAAGGTTAACATAGGGACCATCAAGAAACTGAAAATGGTCATCATTGGAGATTAATGGGATGAACAAACACTAGAAAGCATCACAGAATTGTTGCATGAATACAACGACCTTTTTCCCACAACCTTTACAGAGATGAAAGGCATAGCCGAAGAATTAGGAGAAATGAAGATACCACTCAGACCTGATGTGAGACCCATTAAACAACAACCATATAGATTGAACCCCATATATAAATAGAAATTTAAAGACGAGATCTACAGGATGCTCAAGGTTGGCATCATCGAACCAGTCGAAGAATCAGAATGGACAAGCCCGATGGTAGTATAGGACAAGAAACATGGAAGAGGGATCATGATATGTGTCGACTTGAGGAAGTTGAATGATGCATGCCTACATGACCCATTCCCCACACCGTTCATGGACAAAGTACTCAAGAACGTAGGAGGCCACGAAGCCTACTCATTCACCGATGGATTCTCAGGATATCATCAGATTAAGATAGCAAAGGAGGATATAAATAAGACCAAGTTCACAACAGAATGGGGATCTTATCAGTATACAATCACACCATTCGGACTAAAGAATGAACCTGTGATATTTTCTAGAGTGGTCATCGCAGCATTTAAGGAATTCATCCATCAATTCCTCGAAGTATACCTGGATGATTGGACAGTGTATATCTTACTAAAAAACCATGTGGAATTTTTATGGCTGATGTTAGAACAATGCAGACAGTGCCAAATATCCCTGAATATCAAGAAATGCATATTTGGAAGACCATTTTGGATACTATTGGGACACATAGTATGCAAACAAGGATTGCTAGTGGATTCGGCCAAAATCGAAGTCATTGTTAATCTACCATCACCAAAAACAGTTTGCCAACTAAGAAAAATGTTAGGACATACAGGATATTACAGGAAATTCATCAAAGGCTACACACATATTACAATGCCAATGGAAAAAATGTTAAGGAAGGATACAAAGTATCAATGGAACAACGAGTGCCAACACGGTCTGGATACCTTGAAGGAAAAGATGGTCACCGCACCAATATTGGTATTTCCAAATTGGGAAAAGACATTCCATGTACATGCAAATGCATCAACGATAACACTTGGAGCTATCTTAGCACAACCAATAGGAGGTGACTTGGATCACCTGATAGCATTCACAAGAAGAAAATTATCAAACTCGAAACATAATTATAACATGACAAAAAGAGAAGGCCTAGCTATGGTTTATGCACTACAAAAATACAGACATTACCTATTGGGAAAACACTTTGAGATGTTTACATATCACTCAGCCCTGAAATACCTAGTCAACAAGTCAGTGTTGGGGGGGAGAATATGCCGATGGTTATTGCTATTTCAAGAATTTGACTTTGAGGTAATAGTTAAACTAGGAAAACTGAACGCAAGACCTGACCACCTATTGAGGGTCACAAATGGAGAGGAACCAACGAATTTAGAAGACAAATTTCCAGATGCACAACTATTCTTAGTACAGATTGCTGACGATTACTTCACAGAGATCATCTAGTACTTGAGAACAGGTACTGCGCCACAAGAATATACCACTACGCAGAAGAAGAACATGATAGTCCAAGAAACTGACTATCAATTGATCACAGGACATCTATACAAGATGGATGTAGATAACATCTTATGAAGATACGTACTAGACCACGAACGACCAAGAATTTTAGCAGAAGCCCATGAGGGAATAGCAGGAGGAAATTATGCAGGAAAAGATACAGCACAGAAGGTACTATGTGCAGGATTATGGTGGCCAACGATCCGCAGAGACTCGAAAGAGTACTGTCAGCAATGTGATGTCTATCAAAGGGTAGGCAAACCCAATAGAAGGGACAAAATTCCACTACTATCGCAAGTGACACTTCAGGCATTCAAAAATGGGCGATAGACTTTGTGGGACCCATTAACCCACCAGCCAAAAGAACGGGGATGAGATATATTATCACCACGAAGAAATACCTAACAAGATGGGTGGAAGACACACCAGTAAAATATTGCAGCGCAGAGACAACTACACACTTTCTGTTTGAACAAGTAATTACTAGATTTGGGTACCCAATAATTTTGATGAGCGACCAAGGAACACACTTCATAAATAGTAGCATCTGAGCGATGCTCGAAGAGTTTGAATTTCTTCACCAAAAATGCCCACCATATCATCCACTAGCAAATGGCATGGTAGAAGCCTTCAACAAAATGTTGGACACACCTACCACACTTAGAGGGGGGGTGAGTGAGTGTGGGGCTCTTTTTCCCAAAACTTCCCTCTTGCACAAAAACTCATCAATTAGCATTCAACATTTATTCATTACCCATTGTTGTCATTTATAACCAGTTAGATGTGAGCACATATCAACAACATATAT
>ML816404.1:9776-28849 GCA_009831015.1 Picea engelmannii | reverse complement strand
CAAATGTGATTAAAACTCTTCTTCTTCTCATCATTTTCCAAAAGTGATTGATTAAATGGATTTGATAATTCATTAATCAAGCCTTAGAAGAGGTTTCAATCCATTCTCACGCAAAAAATTACGATCTGGGCGAAAATCGTAACGTTCTGGCCGTGACAGGCTTTCCACAGCGCATAGCCCGTGAAAAACGCTCCTTAGCTGCGGAAAGTCGGCACTTTCAACGGCTAATGGGTCATAAAATATCGATTTGCGCTGTTGAAAGCGGGCAGATTTTCAAAATCGAATTTCTCGGTCACAAAAAATCCTTTTTTCATGTATGAATAGTCGATCGACATATACGGAATCTAAGCTTTCCAATGGTGTTTTTAGATCTTCATTTGGATCTCGGGAAGGGATTGAAAAGTTCCCTACAAGTGTAAGTATCATTCTTTCCATTTGCAACTCAAAATCGTAAGCAGTCCTTTGTGAACAATGTCTGATATGGAACTAAAGATTTGATTTGATGTTGCCAGCCCGGAAGTACAGCTTCTATCAACTGTTCGCCTGCCACTTTCACCAGCGCATGAGTCTGTGGAAAATCCCTGTTAGCTGCTGAAAGTATGCACTTTCAACAGCGCACCTCTTTGTAGAAGACACTCCTTAGCTGCGAAAAGTAATTAATTTCAACAGCGCGCCATATCAATCGAGATCGCTCCTTAGATGTGGAAAGTGTGTACTTTCCACAGCGCGCCACCCAAGAAGCCGATTTTGGCACCCTTTGAAATTCACCACTTTCAACAGCGCAAATACTTATGGAAAGTGTTCCTTAGCTGCGGAAAGCATGCACTTTCAACAGTGCACACTCAACTTTTGGACACACATTAGCTGATGAAAGTGTAAAATGAAAATTTTGAAAAGAAGACTTTATGGGTCAAATTATTTTCTTAAGACAAAACCAAAACCTAAGTTTTGCAGCTAAAAAGACTCAACAATGAATTGAGGAAACTATCAATAGCCATGCTATCCACCATAAAACCTGACCAAAATGACGGTGCTATTTTGGGAGATAACAGGTAGAATTTTTAATACCCAGTCTACATGTAGCAGCTACCACACACGTGATAGAATGAGGCGTAGTACAGGAAAGACTAAATCTGTTACTGTTGATGGAGGAAGACTGAATTTTGGCAGGATTCCACCAACAAGTATGGAAATAAAGAGACAAATCTTGGCATGACCACCACATCAAGAGGAAGACGTTGAAGGAAAGAGATCAAGTATTTCTCTATGACTGTAAATCGTTGCAGCACCCATGAAAGATGAGAATTCACTGGCTAGGACCATACGAGGTAAAATATATCACAGACGGAGGAGATGTACAGTTAAGAGATCTAGCAGGCGCAGACCTGAGAGGAATGATCAATGGGAGCCGGGTGAAGTTGTACAAGGACATTCTACCACCCATCGCATAGTAAAAAAAAAAAGTTCAGAGCATGAGGGACAAGACGCATATGAAACATGAAGCCAACAAGGGAAATGATAACAGTCGTATCGAAAAAGGAAACAAGCGGGAAAAGGAAAGTTGACAAAAGCAGGTTGACAGGACAACATGAGGAAGAGTTAAAGAAAGGAAAGGATGGATGGGATGTTACATTAAATGCACCAACTGGAACGACAGAGTAGGTGTAATGGAAGGTAAGAAACCATCATGGATGCATTGAACCCACAGTTATGGTGCATTAATCGCATGATGGAGGAAGTGTCCTCGACAAGGTTCATGACGAGCCCATACAACACATAAGCACAAAAGCAGTTAGTCTATTCGTGAAAGGAGAGCAAAAAAAGAGAAACAATAGCTAGAATGAACATAGTGAAACCACAGAGCTTACCGAATCCATTCGAACTCAACAAACATTCAACAGACACCATTATGGCACCACCGAAGCTTGCGGAACCAAGCCAGACATCCAGATCAACCTGGGTTTAGACTAGGTCATTGGGACCACTGGAAGAAAACAATCAACAACCACCGGAGGTCGTTGATATTGACGAAATATCATCGCCAGAGGAAATCCTAGTAGAGTCCATACCAATACTAGAGGAGATTCCACAACCACAAATAGAGGCCATGGAACAGGATACACCAGCAGTGGTGCACGAGCCTAAAAAAAAATAAGAATAAACCCACCAGGAAATACCACTGAAACATACTGAAGAAACCATGGAAGTGAATGGAATGGCACACCATCTAGGAGCAGAGGAGAAACCAGATGAGACACAAGCACCTGGCTTAGGTCCCCCAGCTGAGGAGACCACTGGAACTACCTGGGCATGGCCACAGTGGATGACAGGGGAACAACCAGGAGTTGTTGTAACTTCGAGCCAACCAACACAGCAGGAGGACTGAGTTCACATACCGATCTCACCTCGAAAGAAACTGACTGTAGAGATTGTGCTACCTCGCATACCAGGGGGAGTACAGGTGGACCCGCAACTATTGTGTCATGTCAGGAAGCTCAAGTATTCCTACCATGATGTAGCATATGAAACCAAATATCCATAGCTTGCACCATAGGTATTTATGCAGAAAATAGTTGTGAACCAACTTGAAGAAACCATCACTCATCCACACCAGTGGGCGACTGGACTGGACAGAACAAGAATTCTAGGATAGTTGAAGATACCACACTTTGGTAGAGGCCAATATGCGTCAGCATGCATCAAGAAATTGTTAGAAGTTACGCATGGAGGCGGTGTATGGCTAGACAAACCCATCCCCATAACTATCGAACTTATCATGCAGATAACAGGCCTACCCACCCGGGGTATGGATCCTGCGCTGATTCTAGACGATAAGTCCAAGGAAAAAATATTGGCAAAAGAGATGAAGAAGAAATATGGCACTGATAGGGGAACAAGAGGCATTATAATTAAACAGATCAACAATGTCGTGATGCAATTGGGCACAAACATCTTAGCCTACAAACTGCTAAGAAAATGCCACAAAGACAAAGTACCGACAGGAGTCATTGTTGTTGCAGCTCAATGCACAGAAGTCACCTCCATGAGCTGGGCACCATACCTATCAAACTTGTTCCAACTAGACTGGAAAGAAGCGTGGAACATAGGTACATAATTTCATTACTCATGGTTGATCACTCTCATAGCTTTAATGGGATGGCAAGAACCAGAACACGCCGTCTTTTGTACCACACCACTGCTAGGAGGAGAAAGATATCGCGTCCTGAGATCTGCGCCACTAGCCAACATAAGAGGGAGAATGGAATCGTATTTGAACCTTACCTATGAGAGATATAGGAAGCCATCAACCGAGCATGGAGAATAACACCAGAGGCTGTCACACGATACAGGGGCATCACCAATTTCTGGGCTAGGTGACAAGCCATGTGGATACAAACAAGGAAAGACCCGGATAAACTATGGCTACAGATGTTCTACTGCATCACCGAGGGAGATATCAACATGATCATCAGAGAATGGCTTGATGAATGGAGGATTCCAACCATACCCAGAGAAGTACCGGGAAAAATAGCATAAGGAGGGGCTCCGTAGGTGGAAACATCACCTCCACAAATCCCAATACCCAAGAAACAAAGAATGGGCCAAACCAAGTCAACTCAGGAATATGACGGCTCAGAGAAGCCAAGGACCCAGAAAGGGGGGATAGAAACCACTCGACTGACCAATGGATAGTGGAAACCGACTGAGGGAGCATAGGAAACCGCATCGAACCCCATCACTCAGGAACTAGGGGTAACTAAGAGACAAGCGGTACAGGAAGCAGGTGCACGCAAGAAAATGAAGGCACAATGACCACCACGGGACTATACAATCATGGAGGATGATGGAGAGATGATTTCTAGAATGGTCCAAGACTTCCTCACAAAGGATTTCGATCATGTCGCGCACCATAGGGATAAACTGCAAAAGGAACTAACAGAAATGAGACATCTCCTTAAGAAATTCGGGGAAGCCTAGATCACGAGTAGCAGTAGAGGCATAGAGCCATCGACCACATAGACCACAAAAAGGGTGAAGGTAGAAGAACGCGACCTAGTTATTCCAATTTCATGGTCTACATAAATCCTAGCATGATGCGAATGGATGAAATTGTGGGACAAACACCACTGAAGGATTTGGATCATCTCCAATTGGTCTTGACACGGATGCCATCAAGAGCATTATACAAAATACAGGTTAGCGTCAACCAAGAGATGTAGTCATGAGCACATAAAAACTTAGTCGAGTTACAACAAGCAACAAAGAAGCGGGAAGCGTTGGATACAGTTTGTGTGCAGGCCAAATATGAAACTCAGAAGGAGAAGAAATGCAGAAATGAGATGGAACACAGAGTAGAAGAAATGTTTGGGAAACTTCCAACCACTGCACAAGGAAATGAACTCCCAGCCACAGAAAAGATTGACCAGATTGCGAAGGAAATTGATCAGTATCATAAGGATATCAAGAATCTCCGCGGATAGGTTAGACTGACAACTCCACTAGCGCAAAGGAAGCAAGAAGCAACAATGCAACTTCAGAAGTTAGAAAAATAGGTTAGCACAACAACCGACTTGCTAGATAAAAAAACGCAACTTTGGACAAGGATGGAAGAGGATCCACAGGTCCAACACTGGGACAAGGAGGAGGAGAGGATTAATGAAATGATCCAAGAACTCAAGCAATGATAAAAGACCATACCAATTCCAGAACGGGTCAAGGGAACGCAAGAGTTGAAGAAGATACAGGAAGAACTTATCACTGCGCAAACACAAAAACATGAGCGTCAGGCTCAAATAGAACCGTTGCAGGAACAGGTAGCAGAATTACTTGCACAGGAAGAAGAAGATAGAAAACATACAGCAAAAACTCGGTTAGAATGCGCAGGACTGATGAGCGAGGAAGTGGCAGCTCAGACAATCAACATCTTCAAGGAGAAAACCACACATGCACTGACAAAAGCAGTAGAGTTGCAGAAAAAGTTCCAGATGATCACCAAGGAGATTGAGGAAGCACAGAGAAATTAGGTGACTCGGGACGAGTCATATGATAGTGTTGGGGGCCTATTGGCACCAAGCCGAAGGGGAAATAAGAATGATCATGGGAAAGAAATCATGCACAAAACTGAAGTAACAATTGGTAAAAGAACAACATGCGTGCATGCAAGAAAGCGTGCACAAAGGAAAGCAACAGCTAGAGGAAGAAAAACATGCGCATGGGACAAAGACCTAATGTAACAAGGGTTAGGGTTTTGGTAATATCCTGTAAATGGATGAAGAGCCCAAAATGTATAAATATAGATACGAAAGTATCATATAGGGATGGTTGTTGTTATTATTGTTGTTGTTGAGGGTTAGGCTTTGGAGTGAAGTTTTGGAGACTGTAACCACGCAGGAGCGTAGGCGATATGTAATGTTTTTAGCTGTATGAACCGATTTTGTAAGCTATTGAGAAAAGAATATATGAGGGAAGGTAGATCTGAGGATTATACCGCAGGCTGTAGAGCCTAGTGCGATCTAGTTTGCCTCACATAGATATTACCCAGTTTTTTGGAGAATTGTAAGCACACAGTGCCAGAAATGTAGAAATGCTATAATAAAAGAGCCAAGAGCCAAATCTTTATGGACGTAGCCCAGGAGGGGGTGAACCAGAGTAATACTTGTGTAATGTGTTGAATGTCTTCATGTCTCTACTTTCTTTCAACAAGTAATGGTTAAGCTTGATGAATGAGTTAATACATTGTTATGAATCTATTTATACTTTGATGGAATTAAACTGTGGGATATACATATGCGACTTCAAGGAATAAGTATTTTACCTTACAGCTCATGGTACCTAGCTTTAATCAAGAAACCCCTATATCATACTCTATCCTAGTCTATAAACACCTGAGTCTTACATTGACCCATTTAAAGCTATCTCGGGTGAGACTGCATAGTACCTTCTGGGTGTTGTGTTGCCTTCTGGTTTACCAGGAGGGCCGATAGTTTTAGAGGCTTTGTTGGAACCTCGAATGACATGAACCCTAGGTCAGTAACTCAGACAACCTGGGAAGGGAAATAGTAACCAATAGGATGAAAGAGTTCCAATAATACTATGGGCTTATAAGACAACCACAAAGAAATTCCACAAGTACATGCCATTTCAGCTAGCTTATGGGAAATAGGTTGTGGTTCCTGTAGAATTCATCACTCCAATTTTGTACATTGCACATATCACACACATGTCGGAGGAAGAATCATTTGCATAGAGACTCAAGGAATTACAAGAACTCGAAGAGACCATATTTTTAGTAGACTTCCACCAGTCGGTTGAGAAAGAAAGGAAAAAATCTTGGCATGAAAGACACATTAAGATTAAAGTATTTGTGCAAGGAGACAAGGTTATACTCTATGAGATTTGGTACCAAAAGAATCCTGACAAGTTGTGCATGCACTGGTTGGGACCATTTATAGTTGCGGATATCCGACCTTCAGGAGCAGTCAGAATTGCGCAACTGGATGGTATGTTGTGGCCAAGATGTGTGAATGGTGCTTGCTTGAAACCCTATATGTCTCAAAACTGTTCCAAAAGGAATGTTTCTCTAGTCCTAAAGAGCATGTATAATAGTTAGATTTGATTTTTCTGCATTTTTTTAAAATTCAGTTAATAAATTAGATGTGTGCAGTTTTGCGCCATGACATATAGTTCATTTTTTTTCTGTCTAAGTGTTTTTTTATGCAGAATTGCTTACTCGGTAGTGCAAGATTATAAGCATAAAGAACCCATCAAAGACAATCATTAATATGGCGGGGACCCCTTTTTTGTCGGAGGAAGAATGAATATGAATGCAATATGAGTCCATCTGCCACACGAACCTAGTCTAGTCACAACCTTTATTTCTATTACAGTACCCCATCTAAATTCAGATAAGCCATAAATCCACGATACACAAATATGCCATCGGTATTTGTGCCAGGATTCCCATCCTTCAAACAGAAAGGTCTGAAATCGACCACGTCACTTTCCAACTTGTACAGTAAATGCCAGAATCGCCCAATACGATTTACCCCGTTAACCCGTCCCATCGAACAAGTCAGATCCAAGTTGCGTCCATATGGTCTTGATGAACAACAATTATTACTGAAATTTCTAGATAAGCCCGAGTATAAGGCTGTGAGAACTCACCGTAGACCACATTGTTTTCAAAGAACTTAGCAATTTTCAAATTTCGAAGAACAATCAAGCCTGTGTATCCATTAGACTCATAGTTTTGACCATCAAATCCTTTCTTCATCGTGGAATTTGATCATATCCAAAACCCACAATGATGAGAGATATAGGAAGCTGAGGCACCATGTCCAAATATGTAGTACCAGATGAGCCCTGCGAACCCAAAGTTGAGGTCATGGGTGATCTAAAGGGGAAGGTGGAGTAGGTAAAGATCCTTGATATTGACTTAACAAACCTAGACTTTTTCCCCCATATGAACATAGAAATCTTCTGGAGTATCGCTCCAGATGAGTTGGGAGGCATGCAGTTTCTGCCAAAACCTGAATTTCAATTCAACCATCATGAACCTCAGAGACCTGCCTGTGTTCAATACCATTGGTGATGTTGCATGGTGCACCAAATTCCTGATCGACAAGGTGCATGACATAAGTCTCTGGTTGGATAGGCAGTATCCAATCCATGTCAAAGACATCCATCAACTTACTAGACTGTCCCTCGAAGGAGAGGTCGTGTCTAAAGGATTCCAAGGTCCCAGTAATCATGGAAAGAAGAAAGGGGAGCCAAGCCTCTATGAAAGGTTCCACACACACACAGGGGGGTGCACAACCAAAATTGATCCCATACTATCAGAGATAGCCAAGATTGGCTACTACATCATAGGCAACAAGGTTATGAAATCATATTACAAGGGAGAATACAAATTGGATGCATTGTAAGTAGTGGATTTTTGCGCCAATGACATTGTATTCAATTGGTATAGTTACCTGTTGGATAAATGACTCGTGGCTTGCAATGAATCCCAGGAAAAGGGAGGCACCTTCATGTACAGATACCCATTGATGGAATTCACAATGCTAAAGTGGAAGCCACCCACTGGAAGACCATTGGTGCTATCATAAAAGGGGCACCTTGCGAAGATGTTTGAGCCCTGTCATTCTAGGAAGAACTCGGAGAACACAGGTTTCAACAACACGAAGTTCTCCAAGTGGTACAATGGGCTTATCGATGCAACGCAGAGGTTGTGAATTCAGCAGGAGCTCCTCAACTACAACACGAGGAACATCACTTTCATCATGAACCAAAATCATGCATTCGCATGGTCGATGCATGCTAACAGGAAGGATTTCCATTCGAGGATGTTATCGTTCTATCTAGATGAGGAGGCCTTCGACAAAAAGGTAATGTCATGGCTGGGAGTTAAACACAACCCGTGCAAGTCGGGTATGCACAACATTTTTCCTATCGAGATGCTCAAGAAGAAAGGAAAAGAATCAGGGGTAGGATCAAGATCAGGACCATAGGCCTAGAAGAAGGAAGATCTGCAATAGTCATACTCTAAAGAGGAGGATGAGATGCAACCTTTAGAGAGAAAGAAGAGGATGTTGTCGATATTCCCACCTCTCCTAGAGAAATCCATGTTGACATGTAAGGATGTCAATCAGATCTTGAGAGATGTGTTCATTACCGAACCAATGGTGAAGAATTTCATAATAGGGGTCTCACCGAGAAAAATTATGAACCCCCAACCCCTTTCATCTGTCATCCACCGCAGTCGCTCATCGGTCGGAGAAACCCCGGTCATCCATATTCAGGATGACCCTGAGCCTAAAACCCTTCTATCCACCATCATCACTAAGCACCATCCATCATCACCAAAACCCCAGTCGCCACCCCTAGAAACCACCAGTCCACCCCAAACCACTGATCCAGAGCTGATGCAATTGGATCCCTCAGAACAACCAGAGCGAGAACTCCTAAAAAAAAAACAAGAGTTGCTTGAGTAGGGACCAGAAGTTTTTGGTCCAAATCCAGAAGTACCATAGCAGATCCTACAACTGATTGGTTCAAATGTTGACGTCTAGGACCAGCAGATTGTGCCTTTTTTGCAGCAGAAGGACACTTAAGTGGTTATGAAACCAAGCTCAAATCTCCCATCAAATTTCCTCAATGGCCAAGGTTGAGGGTGCCTAGGGAAGCACAACTACGGAAGTAGCCAAAAGTAAAGAGAAGGAGATACCTAAGGTTCATAAGGAACCAGATTCAACCTCTGGGTAGAGAGCGACATCTGTGTAGGAATAGATGGAGCTAGTTCTCCAAAACCCTCAGCAATGTGCAGAGTTGCTGCAACTCTGCCTCACCAGAACAAAGGTTCTGATACTCTTTCCATCAACCTTGAGGTTGAGGCTTGCGCCAGAACCATCGACAGGAGAGGAGGAGGTAGAGACTCCTTCAAAACACTCAATGACCAGTGGAATTCCATTGTAGACCCGAGCACTCATGGATGCAACACCGTCTTCTGTTGACCTTTCACAATGGCCAACAACACACTTGGTTGTAATGATCATAGCATTAACTGATAAAATGGAGCAAAGGCTCTAGCAAGTGGAGAGGTTTGTAGAGTTCGCAAGGGAGGAAGCGCTCCTTTCACAAACATGCAAAAAAAAAGGAACATGAAAAGATCAAGGTCGAGCATAGACTAGAAATATTCCAAGAAAGGCTTGTTGAATCCTAGCCACAGATTCACAAGATCACACCCCAACTTCCAAAATCCAGGGATGCAGGAGAACCAGAGCACCAAATCGAACTTCTCCTAGGAGCATGGTCACAATTGGCCATTCGCACTGAGCATCTGGAAATGAAGTTCCGATAGACCCAGCAAGAAGCAGAGAAACAACCTTAGAATATGCAGGAGAAAATGGAGAATATTGTGCTACAAGGAAACAATTCCCGAGCAACACTACATAAGCGCACAACTAAGTGCACAAGGATTTTCAGGGAAGTCAATGATTGGATGGGCATCATCACTAGATGCAACCAGAACTTGGAGGATGTGTGCACTAGAATCTATGTCTTGAATGAAGAATTTTTGGCCATAATGGATCCACTGGAACAACAACATAAGTTTGACCAGATCCAGCATGCGGACAATGAGTTGAACTCCCTATTTGAGGTGCAATCTGTAGCTAAGAAGGAGTTGCACAAATTTTGGCCTATCATTCAAACAGTTTATATGTAGATGCATCAATTCAATGCAACAATAGATTCTTAATGGAATCCGTTGGTTGCATCCAATCCCAAGGTATGCATTATAGAGGCAACACAACAGTTCGTCATCGAGGCCTCACTCCTTTCTAGGAAATGGCAGGATAAAGTTGGGGGAATTGACGAATTGAGGAAGAAATCCTTGGAGTTGGTCCCAGAGTTGGGCCCTTCATTTGAAGAGGAAAAAGAATAGAGAGCACAAGAATAAGAGAAAAAAAAAAAGGAAAAGGAGGACAAGGGAAAACAACAGTTTCTCCTATAAGTTGCGAAAGAGTCAAGTACTTGACTTGAGGGTGAGTCAAGGTTTATGGTTGAAGCCTATTGGGCCCTTCGATTTTGGATAATGAGTTTCACAAGAAGGACTACAGTCCCAATTTTGATCCAATACTAGTTTCCCAAGCTACAGAAGAAGTTGGACAACAGAACAAGGAGAAGCAACATAAATTAGTTGTGAAGAGGACAACACAACACCAGCAAAGAAAAAAATGTTGCAACAGAACAAGAAATCGTGGAAGCCAAATCTAGAAGACACAACTTATCTTATATATAGGTATGAATATAATTGTAAAATGGTTGGTTGTTTTTGGTTCATGTTTTGTAAAATGGTTTGGTTCGATTCTTCCCTTGCTGTTAGGTTGATGTTATAGTTGTTGTCTACTGCTGAGAAGTCTGATTTTGAGTCTGTACTGTAATCTGTAAACTATCTTGGGAGTTAGAGCTCTGCAACATGATTCCAGAGGTAGGAGTCTATAAAAAAGTTCTATTGTGTATCTCAGATATTGTAATTGAGAAAGACCTGAAGATAATATATGAATAAGGATCCATAATTTCAAAATATGTTGTCTTTCTGTGTTTATAATTTTGCATCATATCTGCACAATACTTCTTTATGGTTCATAAGTTCCACATGATGTCTCTATGTTTGAATGTTTTTCCACAACATAAGTAGTTCCATTTCTTGCACATATGAGTTCAGATCTGTTATGTAGCTAGATTTTTTGCGCAATTCAGGATGAATCTTGAAGGTCTTGTTAAGACTCCTAAGTATTTTCCTTTCCCTTCCCTATCCATTTTTCTCAGCAACGCTTCGGGTGAGACTTCTTCTCTTCAGAGGAGATGAAAATGTCAGCGCTCTAGAATACATGGTACCTTTTGTTGTTAACCTGAGAAGGACCTTGTTCTGATCAAACTTGTGCCAACATCCATCACCCTTTGAGATTATGATAGTAGACCATCCCAACTAGAGGGCATGTATCAAAACGTTCCATTGGAATTAGGTGGAAATAAAATCTTAATAGACATAGAAGTCACAGATGCCCCATTGGATTACAATATCATTTTCAAATGAAGCTACATGTACTCCATGTAGTTCATAGCTTCCTCAGTCTTTCGTACCATTTTATTCCCTCAAAATAGGAAAATTTTCACCATTGATCAGCTAACCCACTATGAACCTAACCAGTCAGGACACATTGATAACATCATGTCACTTATCCACTCAAGCGTCTACCTTATACCAATGGTATATGCCGTACCATCACTATTCCATGACCCATCCTTACTAGGGTCGTACTTGGGCTACCCTAGTCCCACACCAGACAAAACCAATGTGTGTATAGTTACCTTAGATGGGGTTAAGATTCTTGATGCCCCTCCTTCTAGAGACTCATTGAACCATCCTTCTGCCCCTTCTCTTACACAAGAGGCACTTACCGAGGGACCACCCTTAGGAGAATCAATCGAAAACCCACCACCCATGGGTCAAATCCCTATTTGGAAAATGGTCCCACAGGCCATTACCCAAATACCCTTCTTTTATCCTCCCCCAGGAGTAACAACATACCAGGTTACTACTACCCTCACCTTACCTAATATGGTCATATCCATCCCTGTATGGTATCTAGAACAAACAACTATGGTATCAGGTTTATCTCTCCCACCTCAACCCACAACTCCATTGGTTCAATCAGCGGATCACCCACACACTCACCCAATTGGTCACACAATTGGGGGAAATATTACCACCATAGGAGACACTATTTCTCACAATGAGGGCACCGCTATAAACCAACGAAGCACATGAAATAATAAGGAACCTTCCCTCTCTTCCCCACCACTCATCCCACCTCCATACACATTGTGTGCCACTGTTGGACATCCCACAAATATTTTCCCCACTTTACCTCAGTTTTGGAATCTCATTCCAAAACCTATAAGTGTGTCACTACTACCCACACTAGTAACCCCATCAGTGTTACAAGGGAAAAACTCTCTATGGACAAGGGTAAACCACAACAGACAGGTATGAATGCATAAACCAACTCAATTCCAACATGTGTTATATAAACTAATGTGTGATACGAGGAAGAAGCCTACCTCGATCCAATCATTTGATGTCGTTCCACCATTGAGCACTTTGACCCAAAGCTTTACACTTGCAAGAAGTTCTCAACAAACAAGTGATGCAAGTATATAGTGACAATATATAAAATGAGTTAGCACATCAGATATCACAATCCATTAATAAAAATTACAAACATGCCCATGGATAATAATCATATATTTGCAAGATATTGATAGGACGGGAAAGGAGTATTTCTATTAATAATTGATCAACAAAAGTATCAACATTACAGACTTCCGTGTCGGCACAGTTTGAAACCAATAAACCAAGTTCCTTCCAACTGGGTCTCCACCACTTCAATCCTCCACCAAAGGCAAGCTCATAACAAAGAGGTAATGAGGTCCTCTCATCAATAAGAAAAGAACTTGGGGGATGAACACTGTGTTCAGACTTGAGGGACAAAGGGATGCAGACTCAATATGAAGTAATTTCTCCAGAGTAACTTTTCTCTCAAAGTTGAATGTTTTCTCCTCTATTTCCATAGCTCGAAATTGTGCTCTTATAGCCTCCAGAATGCAACTGAAGGGACGAGTCAAAACGTTTCCAGTATATGGAAGGCCAAAGATTAGATATCTTTTTTCGTGACATGGAAACCAGACCTCATTTTGTATTTTCTGGCACAAATCTCGATATACGTGAGTTGTAATGGAGCAACAAACATATACACATCTTGAAAAGCAGTTAGAGAGTGTATATGTGGAAAAATATATATTTTGGCTCTGGATTTATCAAAAAGGGGTTGATAAGTCTGCATAGGGAAATGTAAAAAGGCCCTCTGTGCAAGATAGCAATGGTGAGGAAAATCTTGTTATAAAAGATGCCCCCTAATGTGTGAGATTAGAGAAGTATCTACGATGGCCGAAATCTATTATAAATAACCTAGAAGTGGAGTGGTAGAGAACCAGTTGGACGAACTCAATTGCTCATTACATTATGTATTGAATTTTCATACATGGCTACCAAGAATACAATGCAGATCTCTGTGGAAAATATGCCAACAAGTGTTCATGGCCATGAGTAGGCAAGTATAAATGCGGTTATATGCCAATAGCTATCATAGTCACGAACAAGGCTTAGTGAAACCAGTCTCAAAATCGATCTGAAGATATCTGTATACCATGGAGTACAATCTAATATCCCATGATCGTTGAAGTCAAATAGGTATTGGTCCAATGAAATGGAAGCAACATCTCAGGAAAGATGCATCCACAAAGTGATGTCTTTAAGTCTTCAATAAAATCCGTCAATGGTGCAAGTCTACATCATGTGAATAAATGAGTTGAGGTCGAACAAGATGAGACATCGTTTGATTACCGGTCATTGAGGTATACCGTTAAGAAACACGATACAACCTACCAATGATGAAAGTATGTATCAAGGCACCGAGTACATCTCTACAAATGTGAATAAAGGAGATGGTGTCCAACACTTGAGAGATCCATTGATCAGGAGACATTGATGTATTCCCATCTGTCAATGGCGAGAGAGACTGCCACTAATGACTGCAAGCCTCAAGGTACTCATAAAAATCTAGGTCTCGTATCTCTACCAAGGATTTCTTTAAAGCATCAAAAGACTATTGGGCTTGCTCATCCCAATAAACGGGGTGTCTTTCTTCAATAGGCACATGAAACCCTTAGTGATATTGGCATAATTCACAATAAACTGACGCAAAAAGTTAGCTTTACCATGTAAACCTTGAAGTTGTCTAATCATGTGCGGGGGAGGCAACAGAAGAATTGCCTCAACCTTAAGTGGGTCTACCACGATCCCTATCTCAGATATTAAGAATCCTAAGAGACGGCCAGAGCTAACGCAAAATATGCATTTATGAGGAGATAATTAGACTCTATAGTAGCGACATCTTTCAAAAACTAATTGAAGGTGCGTAGAATGATCCACTCTCTTGCAAGAGTGAGAAGCAAGATCATTGAGGTAAGCTTTGACTATGTGTTTGAGATCATGAAAAGAAAAATTCATGGCTCGTTGGAAGGTTGCTCCGGTGTTTTTCATGCCGAAAGGCATTTTTCGGTATGCAAATGTGCCCCAAAGACATATGAATGTCGTCTTATGTTGGTCTTTGGGTTTGATATGGATTTGGTTATAGCCTGAAAATCCGTCCATAAAAGAAAATATTTCACTTCCCGCACACTCATCGAGAATATGATCAATGAAAGGTGTGGGGAAGTTATCTTTAGGACAGGCCTTGTTTAGGTCGCGAAATTCCATACACATGCGGATGGTTCCTTGCTTTCTATTCATGGGAATAGGGTTGGATACCCATTCGGTCAAGGGAACTGGGTAGATAAAGATGACATTAAGTAGCTTCTCTACCTCTTCCTTAATAGTGGGGGCCTTCCTAGGATTAACAGCTCTAAGACATTATCGAATGGGTTTAGCATTCGGGTAAGTCCTGATCTCATGTTTGACAATACGGGGGTCGATCCTTGGAATCTCTTCATATGACCAAGCGAATATGTCTCGAAATTATTTGAAGAGGTTGGTGTAGATCAGAATCTCTTATGGTTAACAATTTGCACCTATATTTACATTTTCGATGTTGCCAGGGGTACGAGAGATAACGATTTGGATGTTGGGAGAAATACTTGCCATATTGCCTTCAGCGTAAATGCCATGTGTATCAAGTGGAATTACGGCATGACCGACTATCTCACTCAAGGTAGATATAAAATCATCTTGCTCAATTATTTCAATACTTAGGAGAAAATAAGATCGATGATGCATATCGTCCCAAGGTCTCTCGGAAACATTCATGGATTCAAGGATGGCTTCATCGGAAGGCAAAGTCTCATCTAGGAAATCATGTCAACAAGATAATGAAGTGGCCCACATGGGCCTAAGAACTGGATCCTCCTCGACCGTCTGCGAGGGAACAGGATCGGGATTGGTAGAAGAGTCAAGGATAGCTTGATATGCAATCTCTGTTGTCGATAGTGGCATAGCCATGCCAGCATGCGAATGACCTTCAATTGACAAAGTCGGAGAAGGTAGGGTCCAAGGGTCACTAAAATAAGAAGTGTGGAAAGGGATGGACTTCTCCACTGAAGCAGGAGTATTGGACATGGCGTAAATGTGGTGAGTCAGTGCCGAGAAGTCGAAAGTACACATGAGGGAAGAATACATTCCGACACTGGTATTCTCAGTTGCCATCTGAGAATTGTCGACCACAGGGATCGATGGTCCAACAGATGCGTTCGGGCTAGAGTACGCAAAGGATAACTAGTTGATCGTCACAATCTCCCCTTGATGAGGAAAAGAAAGCATGCGGAAAACGGACGATGCGACTGTGACCATAGCATAAGTCCAATTGCGACCTAGTAATAGGTTATAATCGAGAGGTGCATCAACTACCTCTACTTCCACCTCTACCATATTCCCACCTAACTAGACCAGAAAGGTGGGGAGAATACCATGAGGGAGGAAGATTTAAAAGCCTCGCAAACTCCACAAGTTTGGGGAATAAGTGTGTAAGGTGATCATGAGTACAAAGTTTAGAAGGAAAATTAGCCTTACACTTTTCTTTCTTTCCCTCTCCAACATTATCGTTATGTTTTCCATTATTATTCTTGTCCTTGGGTTTATTCTTCCCACCTCTACGATTATTCTGACCTTTCTGTTTATTCCCATCTGGTTCCTGGTCACTGTTTGGGTTTTTCGACGATTGCACGAAGTGTACATCCACCGATTGGGTGGGTTTGGAGGATCCATATGAAGCTGGTCCTCCAGTACACTTCGTTGCCGAGTCTATGGACTTTATATTGGCTTACCCCACAATCCCATCGGCATGGGGACCAGGACTCTGTCTAGGATCATGATTTGACCACGATGCGTCGGGAAGAAGGTGGTATAACATCCCAGACTGAGCATAGATCAAATCAAAATGTTGGGCTCTAAAAATGGCCTCTTCCTCACTGAAGACCCCAGAAGTAGAAACGTCCTTTGAAATAGGAGCGTGCAAAGACTTTAAAAACCATTATAAAAGAAATGTCAGGGGTATGGGATTCTTAACTAACCATCTTCATCTACGCCATTCCTGGATATGGTCTGAAATATGAGTGTCAGAACCTTGGCGTAAAGTTGACAAAAGTTCAAGGCCAACATCGTAACGAACGGGTAGTTGAAAATGGTTAAGAAAGGCTAGCACTAATTGTTGAAAAAACCCATATGTCCCCCTAGGTAGCTCAATATACCATTGTGATGCAATCCCAATAAGAGTGCGCTGAAACAATCGTAATCTAATAGAATCATGATTCAAAGAATTCGATGAGTGCCAAAGGTGAAAAGTAGTGACGTGATCACCAGGGTCCTCGCCATTCTTACCCTCAAAATTTGGAATGTCTAAAGGAAGCTTGGTGGGGACAGGGGGCCATGTGGGATCATGACTCACTGGGTCATTCATTAGTTTAGACAAATCTGGCAGATTAAGCATGGCCAGAAAGGGAATATGGGGTTGCGACACCTGACTGCATCCTCCCGCAAAAGACTGAGTATTAGGAGTTGTGTTCCATCTAGGATTCTGGTAAGGACCAGAACCTTTTCCGGAATTAAAAGACCCTCCTCTGGGTGGATTCGTGAAAGAAGTATTGGGCATCATTCCAGCAGGAATGTTCTGATAAGGGTTATGAAAATTGCCCCCAGTTGGATTAGCTCCAAACTGAGGGTTGTTAAAACTGCCCCCAACTAGATTAGATCCAGGTTGGGGGTTGCCAAAGACATAAGCCTGACCTCCTCTGGGTGGGAATCTAGAGGATTGAAGTGGATTATTTATGCCAAAATTATTGGTCGAATTTGGCACCAAGGGGATAGGGATATAGGGCGGAACTTGTCCACCATCTTGGTTGTTCCATCCAGCCATAGAAGGATTAGACCCGAGGTTAAGGAATGGGACACTTAATACATTAGGATTCACTTGGGGAACATGAGAGCTACCAAATGGAAAAGGAGTGTAAGGAGGTGTAGTACCCCCATGTCCAAGGCTAGCGTTATGGCTAGCAGCTGACATGGCAGTCAAAAATTGCGAAGTGAAACTTGGCATACCATAATAAAATGGACTAGTATCCATGGGGATGGTTTGAACATTGTAACTCGGTGAGTGGCTAAAACCCCCAAAAGCGTTAGAGGCAAGAGACGAAGCATTGACTACGGTTCGAGCCATAGTACTGGTGTAGGCCTCCGGTGTCGAAAGAGTGCAATTAACTATAGTGGGATTGGGAGTTGATGAACTCCCAGTGTTCTAAAGAGTAGACTCATTACTCATTCTTGTGGGATCACAAGTTTGAAAAGTGGATGTGTGTGTACCACTCCCGATAACTCTACGCCTTTTAGAAGGCAATAGCTCGAAAACCGATGGTAACTGTAACAACTGACGGGACATGCGAGGAAGATGGTATGACTCCACGACGAATTATGATTATCAAAAAGTAAAAAGATATCCTAAGGCCAACTAGTAATCAAAGAGCATACCAAAAATTCAAACGACCAATATGCATGCAAATGGGCTAAAGTGGCTAAGTGGCCTCCCTCGCTAAAGAAGGTATGCCTCGTCCAGGAGGGACATGAGACTCCTTGCTAAATTTTGGAGGTAACATAATTAGTTATAAGGGCCCTCATAGGCTTAACAACCAGTCATTTAGATCCCCCCAGAGAGGTAATCCTCCATAAAGGTAGTGTTTTGTCTGACCCCTATCTAACCCAGGATACAAGCAGAATAACCCCTGCAAGTAACCTATGAGAAACCTAAGTCAAGAAACTAATCAACCACTATATAACCAATGCACAGGTGAATAGTTGTAAGTCTGGATTACCATATGGGCAGGGTAGAAAATCCCAAAACCTTTAAAGTACCACCTCTCACAAAGGTATGGATACTAGCAAGATCCCCAAATACAAATAAATCCACATAAATATCTCTGACGCTAGGTGAGTATCCAAGGGTTATCCCTTCAACAAACTTTGTGTGACCTCATGCTTAACTTTGGTGTGAGCAGAGCCTCCTGATATTACCAATTACACAATGGATTTCTCAACTCCCTGTCTTAGACACATATGTTGATTTAATTTCATTGGAGAAGTTTACTCACAAAATCCTATTCCAAGGCACTAAATTCTAGGCTAGTTTGTGCACCCTAAACAATAAAATCGTTACTGTTAAGAACCAAATATCAATATAGCATAGAAAAACCTCATAAAAATTACTCAACGCCTTTTACCGCACTTAAATGTTCAAGTACGAGATGATTCAATATGAAAATGTCTCCTTGGTATATATAGGAGACTAGGAGGTACAATTACAACTAATGGCCTAAAGCCGACATAAATAAAATAACATTACTAATCTAATATGCCCCAATTAAGGGGTAATAAATAACATTACTAATCTAATATGCCCCAATTAAGG
>ML816403.1:199290-219883 GCA_009831015.1 Picea engelmannii | reverse complement strand
CTTTATTGAATGATGGATGCAGAAAAGGGCCCATTAGATCACTATGAATCATATCTAAAGGAAAGGAGGCCTTTTGAGTATTTCCTTTGTTGAATTTCTCTTGAGGGTGTTTTCCAAGAACACATCCCTCACAAATTCCTTTGGAGAAGTGGATGTTAGGTAGATCATCAACCATTCCCTAATTGCTAAGTTGTTGCATATATCTGAAATTTAAATGCCCGAACCTTTCGTGCCATATCCTACTGCTTTCATCAACATGGGTAAGCAGTAATGCAAAATCTGGTTCAATAATTCAGAAAATGTGTAGAGTCTGGATTGATTAATTACCTCACCAGTAGAAACCCTGGAATTGTTTTGCATGTCATAGATATCCACTACATCAGGTGTGAATATGACTCTCTTTCCGGTGCCAGAGTTTGTCATCTGATACTCAAAGAGAAGATTGACAAAAAGTTTGGGAACATGTAGCACATTCTCGAAGCTTATGTTTGTGAGTTCAATTTTTCCTTTGTCTGTGACCTCGACTGGAGAATTGTTCCCCATCAAAATAGGAGGACCTTTTCATGCATCCAATGAAGAGTAGACTTCTTTTGTGGCTTCCATGTGGTGTGATGCACCCGAATCTACGATCCAAGAATCGGGAAAGGATTTGATGGCAATCAAAGCATGGCTAGAATTGTCTTTCTTGGGATTCTGATCTTATTGCTTCTTCTTATTGGCACCCTCGGGGATGCAATCTCCAAGGTTGTTTTGTTGAAGTATTTGGGCTATTTGATCTATCTATTTCTACATACATGCAGATTTTGGATGGGATCCTTTATGGAAGTAAGTGCATTTCTCCCCTTTTCTTCCCTTTCCACCTTTGGATCCGGAGGCATCGTTGAAGGGTTTTGAGTACCCTTCTTTCTTTGGATTTGCATGTGCTTTCCTCTTGTCTTTGTCTTTAGATTTCTGATTTTGATGACCGCTATCATCTTTCACAGTGAGTGCATGTGCCTTTGGGCCTTTGATTTTTCCCATATTCATGAGCTTGTTTTGCTCTTGTGTCAGAGACTCGATAAAGGCCTTAAGAGAGGGCATAGTCCAGGTGGCTCCAGAGGCAAGCCTGACTAAATGAAATGTGGATACAAACACTAAGTATTATGGACCAAGTTTGTAGAGAATGGTAAGAACCATTTCTTTCTCCTCCTTATATTTATCAACCCCACAAGCCTTGAGTTGCGACAACAAATCCTTATATTTAATAAAGAAATATTGGATATTGTCGAAGGTTTTTGGATCCAAAGTGAGAAATTCCACCTCGAGCATGTGTCCCCTCATCTCGTCATGTTTTCCAAATATCCCTTCCATGGTAGTCAGACTTCATTGGGATTTTTACAAAAGGATATGTGAAAGAGGAGTTCAGGAGAAATGCGACTACAAATAGTTCTAAACACTTCATCCATTCAATTAAGATACTTGGATATTTCTATGGTTGTTGTGGGTTCAGTCTTTGTGTTCATGGTTAACCTATATAATCCTTTGCTTCGAAGATGCACTATCATCTTCTCCTTCCATGCAAAGAAATTGTATAGTGTAAGAATGGATTCTTTTGGAAATTCCTTTTTTCCGCTATCTTCAATCTTCGGTACCTGCAAAAAGAATATGGTGTGTCTTTTTCCTAGAAATATGTCGGCTCTGATATCATCTAAATGTGTTGAACTTGCACATAAGAGATCTATCTAGCAAATGACATACACAATTTGTAGAGAATATATGAGAAAAGATAAATGAGAAAGAATGGAAGAATTCTCATTAACCAAATGAAAGAATGATAATTTACACATGATATACTTTGTATAACTCAACTAATGCACACTGGAGGAGAAGCCAATGAGCCATAGTGGTGGTCTAGAGTGATCTAGGCACACAATGACAATGACGGAAGTAAGCTGCCACCTAGTATAGTCTCTCAGGTAGTTACGGGAGTTAAATGCCACCTAGTCTGAGTTAACTAGTCTCTTGGTCTTCAGTTATCTAACTGAAATGGAGTGAAGTGAGGAGGAGGAGGTATTGTTGAATGTCTTAGGTGAAGATTAAGCCAAGAAACTGTGGGACAAGTTGGGAAGCTTATACCAGTCAAAATCTCTGGTAAATATGTTTTTTCTCATAAAGAAACTATATCTTCTAATAATGAGTGATGGCAATTCAGTGATTGAGCATTTAAATGCATTTAACACCATTTTAAGCCAGTTATCGTTTGTGGCTATTAAAATCACTGGGGAGGATAAGTGTATAATCCTATTATGTTCTTTTCTAGACTCCTAGGATATCTTAGTCATGGCTATAATGATTAATACAACCACACTAGTGCTATAAGACGTGGTTGCTTCTCTGTTGTCAGAAGAAATGAGAAGAAAAAACACGGAAGGATCGACCAAAGATGCTTTAGTGGTGAGAGGTCGATCGATTGAAAGAGATAAAGGAAAATTCTTGTAGAAAGTATAAGTCAAAGGGTAGATCAAAATCCACAGTTTAGTTGACAAGAAGATGTTGGAAATAAGGAAAAGTTTGGCATTACAAAAAGGACTATAAGTCAAGGGCAATGGAAGTCAGTACGGGATCCGACGAGAAGTAGTTGACTGAGATAAAGACAACCTCGAATAAGGGAGGTGATGTGTACTTAGCGTCGACCAATACATAGTCTGATCAAGGTGTTTGGTTGTTTGACTCGGGAGCATCCTATCATATGACACCACATAGAGAATGGTTCTGCAAGTATGAACGATATGATGGAGGTGATGTGTTCTTGGGGGACGACTCAACAACCAAAATTGTCGAATGAGGAAGAGTTCGACTGATACTGTAGGATGGGAGGAAAAGAACCCTTCCAGGTGTGCTACACATTCTAGGTTTGGCAGGAAATCTGATATATGTCAGTAAGATGAGTGATGTTGGGGAACACACTCTATTTCATAAGGATTCGTGAAAGATGGTCAAAGGTGTGATGATATTAATGAAAGAAGTTCGTATTGGAACCCTATACAAGTTATTAGGGAATATCGAATCGATTGGATGCAATAACATCGTTGCTTCTGAAGTCGACTCGACTTCGAATCAACTCGACCCGACTTGGGCTGATTCAGTACAAACCGACTCGACAAGACATGATAAAATCGACTCGACCAGGCTATGGCACGAGAGGATGGGACACATTAGAGAAAAAAGGAATTTGATCTATGCATAACAAAGGTATGGTCGAAGGGTTTCTTGAATATGGCTTAGAGGTCAACTTTTGTGAACATTGCATATATGGAAAACAAAGTCGGGTGACGTTCCCATCTAGAGCGACAAAGGGAAAATGAGATTCTAGAACTGGTTCATAGTGATGTGTTTGTCTTGATTACAGTACCTTCACTTGGTGGATCCATGTATTATGTCTCCTTGATAGATGATTTTTCTAGGAAGACATGGATATATTTCCTAAGGAAGAAATCATAGGTTTTTGAGAAATTTAAAGAGTTTAAAGCTCTTGTAGAAATCCAGACAAATAAGAAGATTAAGGTGCTAAGAATTGACAATAGTGGGAATTATGCGGAAACGAATTTGATCAATTTTGTAAGCATTCTGGCATAGTACGCCAAAATACCACACCATATACCCCACAACAAAATGGATTTGCCGAGAGAATGAACAGAACATTGATGGATAAGGCAGGAACATGCTCAATGGTGTTGGGCTCGCACAAGAACTATGGGTGGAGGCATTCAACATTGCAAGATATCTAGTGAATATGTTTCCTTCGTCGACACTAGTCGACATGACTCCACATGAGGTATGGTCGGGTAAGAAGCCTTCAGTTGCACATCTCAAAGTATTTGGTTGTGATGTATTTGTGCATGTTTCCAAAGAAAAGAGGAGCAAGCTGGACAAGAAGGCAGTCAAATGTATTTTCATTGGATATAAAGAAGGAATGAAAGGATATAATCTTTGGGATTATGCATCAAGGAGAACAATGAATAGTCAAGATGTGTTCTTCAGAGAAGTCTGAGGTAATTCTGAGCCTGAAGAAGTTGTTCAAATGGAGAATAATCATGAGATGGTGCGGTTTGAACTGAGGAACGAAGAAGGTGATTCAGATGAGTCAACTGAATCTAAGGAAGAGGTGGAATAACAGACTCTGGTGGTAAGGATGTCAGAAAGAATAATAAAACCAATCGAAAGGTATAGTCCACCCGAATTTTGTTTCTCATTCGTGCTAAATGCCATCAACAATGAGCCCAATTCGATCGATGAGGCAGTCGACTCGACATAGGATAAAATCTAGAAGGACACCATGGTCAAAGAGATGGAATCCTTGCACAAGAATGAGACATGATATTTAGTCAAGTTACCTAGTGGAAGAAAGCTTGTCGATAGAAAATGGGTACTCAAGAAGAAGATGAATGTCACAAGACAAGTTGAAAAGTTCAAAGCTCGACTAGTAGTGAAAGGTTATTCCCAATTCAAGGGAGTCGAATTCGATGAGATTTTTTCCCTTGTTGTAAAACTAAAGTCCATTAGATTACTAATGCCTCTGGATGCAACATTCGATCTGGAAATAGAATAGATGGATGTGAAGACAACGTTCCTACATGGGGACCTGGAAGAATAAATCCGCATGAAACAACCTAAAGGATTTGTAGTAAAGGGCAAGCAAGAGTTGGTGTGCAAATTGAAAAGATCCTTCTACGGTCTAAAGCAATCATCAAGGATGTGGTACCAAAAGTTTGACACATACATCCTTAGTTTGGGATTTATGAGAAGCAAAGTTGATCACTGCATATATTCCAAGGAAGAAGGTGGGAGTTTCATATATGTAGCTTTGTATGTCGATGACATGTTGTTGATTGGAAACAACATGGATGCAATAAAGGAGGTGAAGAAGCAATTATCCTTCAAGTTCAACATAAAGGATCTCGATACAACAAACTTCATTTTGGGAATGGAGATTAAGAGAGATCGAGCCACTAGAAATCTCTAGTTGAATCAGATGAAGTAGATTGAAACAATTATGAAATGGTTCAACATGTAGGATTGTGAACCAGTGAAGGTGCCAATTCATGTGGGAGCAAGGCTAATTGTTGAATAGTGTTCAAAGACACGGGAAGAAATATAGGACATGGCATGTGTTCCCTATGCAAGTGTTATTAGTAGTCTATTATATGGGATGGTCTACACTCAACTAGACATTTCCCATGCAGTGGGAGTGTTGAGCAGGTACATCTCGACACCTGGAAAGGAGCAATGGATTGTTGTCAAGAGAGTATTCAGGTATTTGTGTGGCATGAAGAACTATGATATATGCTACCAAGAAAGACTTGGAGGTGAAAGTGGTAAATTAAATGTACATGGCTTTGTCGACGCCGACTAGGCTGGAGATCTAGATCGACAAAGGTCGACCAACATATATGTCTTCAAGATGTTCGATGGAGAAATAATTTGGATGAGTAAGTGAAAATCGGTCCTTTTTTATTAAGGTTGGTTGACATTGATGTCAACCCTTGAAGAAAGTCCGCCAACGAATTCTGGTAGCACAAAGGTTTGGGTAATGGACCTGAGGTTGTTTCATGTATAATGGTATGAGTTTTAATATAATTGAAGGTAATACTATTCTATATGGATAGTACATGTCATTCCATTTACAGTGGTATGTGGAATGTCACATAACTCCTCACGGTTAGAGAATTATGGCCATGAGAAGTTGGAGAACCCGGGTTTGGGTAATGGACCCAAGTTTGTTTGATGGATAATTGTATGAGTTTGATATATTTTCAGGTAAGACTATTCTAGATGGATATTACATGTCATTCCATTTCTGGTGGTATGTGGAACGTCACACAACTCCTCACATTTTGAGAGTTATGGCCTTACGAAGTTGGAGGACCCTCATATGTCATCTAGAAGCCCCAAAAGGTCAAAGTAGTCAAAGTGGTTTAAGAGATTTTAGAAGGTAAATAATAAAGTGAAGTTATGAGTGTACTATAATTCAAAGTGAATACAAAATAAATTATTTAAATAATAAATTTAATGGAGAAATTAGAAGTGGGTTAACCCTAAAATAAGGAAAGTGGGCAAAGTGACCTAGAAGATGCTTCTAAGGAAGCTACTTGGAGAGTATAAATAAGAGGCAAGGCTCTCTCATTTTATATCACACTTGAGCATATGGAATATCTATAGGTGACTGAGGTAACCAAAGGATATCTAAGCCGAATTTCAGAGGGAAGGTGAAGAAAAGAAGGCCGGAATTCAAGGGAGGATAAATTCTCTTGATGATGCTTTATAAGGTATGTTATTTACAGGTCATCTCACCATTTTGGCGATAAATTTTTTTCTAGAATGATTCAGACCGTGAAATTGATAGGCCATTGAGGAAACGTATCCAAGTATCTTTGGTAAAAATTTCAGCTTGTGGGTCGTTGTATTTTTGGAGTTACACTCCGTGGAAAATAGGGTTTGTGGCTAGTCCTGAAACTAGTCTAAAACAAGTGTTTCGGGTAAAAACGTCATAACTTCTTCATAACAGATCCAAATTAAGTAAGGCCAAATGTGTTGGTTAGAGTACGTTCTGTAGTATTCTGTGTAACATTTTCATATCGATTCAACAAATATTCCATGTGGGGCACGCTACAAGGTCTCTCTCTAGAATAAGCCAGAATTCAACAAGGTATGCCAATTTTGCTATAACTTCTTTTCTGAGAGGTTCCAAGCAGTGACACCTGGAGGAATTGCATAAAACAAACTGAAGAACATTGTGTATTATTTTTAGATCTTTATTAATTACAGGTATATAGTTATGATTATTTCAAGTTAGGGTTGTTGACTAATTCCAAACTAGTCATGTGAGACTAAAGAAAAGTTTGATGAAAATGCTAGTCTCTTGTTGTGAAAGTTAAGGAAGGTTTGAAGGTATGTGATCATATACACCAGGTCTATTATAGAGTTAAAAATCATATTTGGATGATGAAATTGATGAGGGCTTTTGGTTAAGGTACATGTTGGGTACATGGTTGAGACAAGTAGTTGATGAGTTGGCACATACATGAGGTGTATAGTTGATGATGTTGGTGCATATTGATGAGTCATAGTTGATGCGCAGTTGACACATGATTGGTACATACTTGGTACATGGTTGGATGCACTTGTTTATGGTACAGGTTGATTACAGGTTGTTTGGTACAGGTTGGTGCATGGTTGATGCACTTATTTATGGTACAGGTTGATTACAGGTTGAGGTATAGGTTGATGCATGGTTGATGCATGGTTCAGGTTTATTGGTACATGTTTACAATAGTATATCTCACAGTGATAGTGTGTTAGTGGTTCCATCATTCTACTTCTACGTCAAGGTGGTTGGACGGGGCAAGGACAGGTGGTTGTAGCCACCTTCCAGTTGTAGCCGGAGAACATAGGGGGTTGTATCCTCCTTTTGGTTGTAGCCAAAGAATAGGGGAGTTGGAGCTTCTCTCAGGCTGTATCCTGAGAAACAAGGGGGTTGGAGCCTCCTTCTAGTTGCAGCTATAAAACAAAGGAAGTTGGTGCTTCCAATGAATGTAATTCTTCAAGACAAATAAGAAAAAGCATTCCATGGTTTTCTCCCACTTTGGGTTTCCACGTAAAACATTGGTGTACTGTGTATGTGTATGACTGTTCATTGCTTATTTACTCTACAGTTATTGGACGATAATGCTATATTGATATAACACTTGGATTATATGGTTAAAAAGGATTAAATTTCTCTATTATTGATTCACCCCCCTTTCAGTAATCCAACAGTCGTAGCCTTTTCAACAACAGAAGTTGAATACATGGAGACCACTCATAGAAACAAAGAAGTGGTATCGTTGCAAAGGTTGTGTTCAGGAATCGGGTTTGAGCATAGAGATATGAAGGTAAGTTGTGATAGTCAAAGTGCAATATTTATGGAAAAGAACCTTGCTTATCATCCAAAGACTAAGCACATTGATGTACAATACCATTTCGTAAGAGATATGGTGGAAAGTAATAAGGTGCCACTAGAGAAAGTAGAAATGTTGGAAAACATAGCATACTCATTGACCAAGTATGTGAGTTTTGTGAAGTTCTCTTGGTGTAGAGAGGCAATGGGCATTGTTGCCCTGGGTCTGTGAGCGAAAGTTCAGGAATCTCTTGTTTCAGCAAAGAAGACAATAAGTGGGAGAATGTTGGGTTGTTATATTCTTTGTAGTGAAAGTCTAGTCGAGGTGAATCAACTGATGGTCAAAGTCGAGGTGGATCAACAACAATTTGGAGGTCGAGGTGAGTCAACCGGTTAAAGTCGAAGTCGAAAGTCGAGGCAGTTCGACATGGTAAAGGCATCGACAACAAGTCGAGGAGTTCAACCAACAAGAGGTCGACAAGCGAACATGTGGTGACCGGCTAAAGACCGAATGAAGGCCAACTAGTAGTCAACTGGTAATACGACTTAGAGTTGACTGTAACAGAATCCCAAGATTTGTGGGATTTGTAGCCAATGATTTGCATGGATTTGTAACCATTTTTGGGAGCCAAGTCTGTAAGTTTTTTCCTATTATAAATCCTATAAAGAGGTGTGTTGCAAGGTCGTAAAGGCTAATATGCAAATATGAAAATGAATTGTAGGTTGTTGGTCATGTAGATGTAAGTCGGATTGGCTATAGGGTTGTTCTTGTGCATGCAAGAGGGTATGATGTCGATTGTGTCTTAGGTGTGGACCAAGGTTAGACATGTAACCTTTTATTCAGATTGAATAAAACAACAAGAGAGAAATACACTCAAGGAATGTTGGTTTTCTCGGTTTGGGTTTCCGGGGTAAAATCTTTGTGTACTGTGTGATTGCTTTGTCATTTACATTCTTGATTAAATTCTTCTTCTCCTCTGCTAGGTTCAATGTGGAAGTGTCTCTCCTTTCCTAACATGTAGTACATCGAACTTCTTCGTGATTTTCCTTTCCTTTAGAAAGTTCCTACAACTGAATGATCAATGCTGCTAACTGCGACTGGAATTGATCTATCCCTGTGCCATTCTCTCTTACAGGGGATGCTTCCAACCTCATGGCAATTTCTAGGGATTTTTACTACGACGTAATCTTCTTCTATGTCAAAGGGCATCATATATGAGGTAACAATCCTACAATGAACCATTCCCTATGTTGCTCATCTGGAATTTGGAAGGTCAATCGATCCTTCAATATCTTGAATCTCTAATCAAAATCCCATACTGACTCATTTGAAAACTTCTTGATCTCTTTTAGCTTTGTAATACACTACGACTCAGACTTCGGTTTCTGGAACTCTTTCAACAAGTCTTTCTTGGTGTTTGCTAATGTTCTGGTTTATTCTCATACTTCATATACCATTGTAATTCACGTTCTCTGAATGTCATTGCCAACTGTGCAATATTTGCATCATCATCCTAGATGTTCTTCACTTTCCATATTGATTCACAAACAAACAAATGTTGTTATGGATCCTCTTTCCCCGCTCCATGGAAGACATGCATTCTCAAAGTGGGGTATAACCCTGCCATTTTGTTCTGCGTGGTATTCGTACTAAGAGACAATAATTGATTATAACTTGGCATACTACTTCCACTACTCTGACTACCTCGACTTATATCTATACTTCCTTCACTAACTATAATTGATAAAGATTCATATATTACCTCAGTCTTTGGAGACGCACATGGGGTCGTGGGTTCGAGGCAGAGTCTGACTTGAGTGGGATGTAACAGATCTTCTTCCACTGGATTGAGTAGACAAACTTTCCCTTCTATGCACATAATCCCTTTGATCTATAATATTACGCCAGTGTCTCTTTCCTCAATCTCACTGTGTTTCCCTTCTCTCTCAGCCACAGTCCTCTTCCTACTATGCTTAAATATCTTATGACTGCGCAATACTCCAAACTCTTCTTCTGTCGCACATTCCTGTTCTCTTGACATCCTCATCACATTCATTCCTCTTCTATCATTTTCTACATTCCTCTTCTCCACACACAAATACAATTCCCTAGTCATCCCCCAGTCCCCCTATGTGTGTGAAGGTGCTTAACTACTAGGGAAATTAGATTCCATCTTCATAACTCCCTTATCACACAACAACAACTTGAGCTAAGTAGATAATGACTTCAAATATATTCCATGTGGACCCTTAGAAAACTCTCTTTCAACAACATTATGTGACTGGGTATAATCTATAGCAAACTCGGTAATATAACCCCCAATACATTATCCAGCCACAAATCGATTGCACGCAATATCTTATTGTTTACGCTATTAACTTGTTGAATCAACTCAGGGGTCCAATTCCTCGGGACCACAGTGAAAAATGCTCCATTCTTTTTTGCTAACCTCTATGTCCACTCAGTCAAAACATTCAGGAAATCAACAAAAAAAATCTCATGTAAATTTGTGAATGCATACCTTTGCAACCATTGTTTCGAACTGATCCACGGGTTCTTATTCTGATCTCTGGAAAACTCGTGCTCCTTTGCCTCTAGCCATTGTCCAATCTCTTCCTTAGTCAGCCTCCACATTTCCCTCAGTCACAAATCCCAGTACCGACAACAGAACCATTTGTTGGCGCGTAGTGGGCAGACCCAGGGTTCAACATGTATTCGCCAACAAAACCCTTAAGATATCGACGCTTTCAACATCACCCACAAGTAGGCGAAGTCTCACCCAAGGTATCTATGGGGACTGCAGGAACCAGGTTTTCATAGTCATGGAGGAATGTGAGGCATTCATTATAACCATTCGACTTAACATTCATTCACAATACCATTCATTACGTGCATAGAAACATAACAACATATAAGAGATTTGGATTACCCAAAATACATTAAGTGCGTGTAATAAACAAAATAGTAAACTAACACATCAAATCATATCATAGAGACACCATATTTTAATGTGGTTCACCCAATGTAGGCTACATCCACAACAACACACTTCTTATATTATCATTCAACATCATCTCTTACAAAAGGTGTGCACTGCGCTCATACATGATATCCCAGTTATGCCCAAAATTCCCTTGTTGTTCATGCATATAGTGCACACTTATCTCATTATCATCTATCCAACTAAGCTCACTTTCTCAACATGACTCATCTCAGACTTATCACCACTTATCATGACTTATCACAACTTACTTTCTACCCAAAAACCCTTACATATTTATACTTTTACATTAGGGTTTAGCCTGTTACAAAATGGACCAAAATGCCTAACTAACTTCCTCCTTTCACGCACTTTGACCCCTGAAAATGTTCTAACTACCTTCCTTTCCTCCGAGCACGCTGCTCCTTAACCAACTTGTCGTGTAGTTTGCTCCTGCGTGATTCCCAAACTGGTCCCAAAATGTCTTGCTCCAACACTTGGAAAGAGAAATTTGAACATTCTCATGCAGAACTTCATCCTCGTCTGCACTTGTATCTGAAGTTGGATCATTGATTTGTTCTTGCATTGACTATTGATATGTATCAACATCATCATTATTATCTAAAAGAGGATTGTTCTAAACAAGGACTAGTTCATAATGTTGAAAATTATTTTGTTGAAGTCCATTATGAAGAAGTTGAGTCTAAGTTTGAAGCAAATGGACCTTTGTTTGCGTTACTCACAAACATGTAATAACATTTTCCAATGTTTTGTTGGTTAGTATGACTGAATTGCTTTATGTTGTTTCCAATAAGAAAACCAATTCTATGATCTTAGCCATCATTGTCTCACTCGCTTGAACTTGTTTATTTTGTATCACGCTCGCTTGATTTTTGTTTCCAACAAGTTGGGGGTGTCATATACTACCGAAAATGCACCCCAACTCACGATTATTACAATTATTTGAGTTTCAACTACTCAACCTTGACAATTTTCACTTAATTATTTCAATGTAGATTCAGAAATATAGTGACTCAATTAATTTTTGGGTATCGGGTTCAACCGAGAATGCACCCAAAAAATACAATTCAACTCAAGTTTAATTTCATACTTACAAAGGAACTATTGCAAGTATATTTTTCAAAATGATATTGAGTTTGAATTTGAATTGACGAATGTTGATGTGGAATGCCGATGTAGTAAAAAAATTTAACACTTGAATGTTCTTCACAACTACTTGGTTGCAAGTGCTTTGATTGTATGTGTTTGAATGACATTAATTTTCTTTGTATTTTGTGTGTGTCGTGTTAAATGATAATTGCAAGTGTGATTATGTCAAAACTAGACATAAATCATAAATCAACCATAAAAATGTTCACCATTGTTTATAACTCAAGGTGTACCTAAGATCCCCTTATTCAATTTTGGGTGGATCCAAGACACAATCACCACAAAAAATGTAATTTTTTTTAATATTAAAAGGTTTGATACATGATGAAGATTTCAACTTGTACTTTGTTCTCCTATTCAACGAGAAGAGACCCTCTTTTTCAGGGAGATTTAAACTTCTTTCCTCCTTTCGTGTATATAACTAGACCAAAATAAGTAAGGAATCACTAAACCTTTTAACCCTTTTTACAAAGTTGGCTTATACTAAGCCCATTGAACTTATGACATTTGCAAAATTTGATGCTCAATAAGATTCATGTCCACTTTTCGTTAAATGTTTTGCATACCAAACACTTATAACCCCTTTTTAATAAAACATTTATTTTGTGCTTTTGTAAACTAGTATAATGATTAAAAATAAATTTGTTTGTCAAAGTAAGTAACCCAAAATTCTTTATGTAGCGGTAGGAAAACTAGTCAACGTCCATGATTCTCCATACCATATAGTAATTTCTGTGATATTCCATGAATAACTACCAAGAAGTATCCCTTCTCACAAGCATGGTTGAAACCATGATTTACTTCATAATACACATGGGACATCGACCCTCAAATTCAAGGGTACACTAGCCTTCTGCGTCTACTCTTCAAGCATGGAGATTGTTAGCTCTTGGTAAATTGTTGGGTTGAAGAAAACAATCTACCAAGGTAACCTACAAACCAACTTTAAGACTGGAAACTAACCTTTCCAATCTAGAGAGGGCTCTCTCTGAGACCTAGTCTCTAACAGATAACAACTTTGGACTGACAACTAGATTTAGATGCTTGAGAAAGTTTTTCCTAGTTTTGTTGGCAAGGAAGTATAGTACTTTTTGGGCTATGGAGTCAACCCCCTGAAAACAAGAGAAATCAATGACTGGTAGGGGAAGATTTGAGAGGACAAAGGCTAAATAGGTAATGGTCTTTCAGTTTCAATATCATTGTGTATGGTGAAAAAAAGGAGAAACATAAAGCAAATCAGAGCACCATTAGAGATGAATTCCAACCTAACTTAGAAGAAAACACATAGTTTAAATGGTTGAGTCTAAAGCACCACGAGATGAATTTTAAACCCTTTAAATATTTCCAATTTAAACGAATGAAACAGATATGAATTTGCAGGAAACACGAAGTACATATGAAGATAGGATCACAATACAACAAACCACCACCACTAGAATCTTTTCATCGAAAGCTTTAGGACCTCTACATTTATATTTCCATTAGATTCGGAAAATTACATTCAAGAGTGCCCTGTCTACACTTTTTTTCCAACCTCGCTTACATAAAAAAGATCCAATATATAGAAAACCAATGCCCTCCTGGACTGCTAGGTTCGAACTACTTCTCCCTAGAATCTTGGATTCGGTTACTCTCACCCTGGACAACCTCTTCAAAAAAATTTACTAAAAAATAGAAACCTGACTACACCCAATCATAACATAACCGACACATTCGTTTAAATAATTTGGTCATGAATAAGATTCGACCATCTGGTTGTGATAAATCGACGTTTTCTTCTAAGGGGTGCCAGAGTAATCATGTGTACTGCTGGAAACTCTGTCACCTTTATATAACTAACTCTGGTTTTTGTTGCGCGATTATTGGCTATAGCATGCGCGTGGCGAGTTTGTGTAGCATATGTCCATTTTTGGTCACTCGTGCAACTCCAAGTAGCAACAACGGTTGTGGACCATGCATCTCCTTCAAAAATTGCATGTGTTTCATTAATACCTTCCCTTCTCATCAGGTAAGCTTACAACATTTGCACAGGGAATATTCAATGCACAAGTGATGCGCCTGACTTCTTGTTAACGTAAGAAAGCAAGCTATGTACGGAGAAAGATTCCATGCCATGACCCAAAAAGACAAAAATGGGGCTCCCTTACTCATGCTTCCACAACTCCAGTTAGGGGATTTAGCTCGTCCTTATTTTCTGCCTCCAACTTCGCCTACAACCTTAAATCTATGACTATTTTTCTTAAAGACAAGTTTCGTTTGTTCAAACTCTTCACCTGTCTCAACAAAACCACATTTCTTTTCAGTTTTGATTGAGCACCGGAGAGACTGCACATGCATTATCAATAGCTGGTTTGCACTCTTTGAAATGTTTCATGATTTTTTCCTTTGACATCCTTTGTTCCTCCCTAAGCTCAATGATTACATCTTGGGCTTCTCTGAGCTGTTTTTTTAAGACAATTTACATTCTTTTCTCCCGTTGTGGGCGAGGTAGGGGATAACTTACCTGCTTGACTCTGCGAAGCTGGTGTTTCAATAATCTTTTCTGCCAACTGTCTTCTCAACTCTTTGTTTTCTTGATAAAACTGGGCTATAACGTGTTGCACTTTCTTTAGTTGTTGCTTCATTTCCTGAGTATTTGCATTTTCCTCACCTAACTCCACCTGTCTTTCATCGATTCCCTTATTTGCACCTTCAACAAGCTCTAGCTGAACTGTGTGTATGGGAAATCTCTTAGCAGAGGACTCGGTGCGCGGTTTACTGGGAGCTTGGATCTCCTCAGTTTTATCAGTCAATCTTGACCTACTTTTCTTCTGGGATGTTGGTTGACTGAATGACAAGTCTTCTATTTCTTTCCCTTTTCTTTTTTCAGTAACATTTTCCTTTCTCGTCTCTGAACTATGAAGTATCGATTCCTCTGCAGATAGAGAAATGTCTCCTTTAGGGTCTCTGGGAATGTTAGTTGAAATCATAAAAGAATTCCATTCCTTGTTCAAATGTCTCAATTCTTCAACCACTAACATCTTAATTAATGAAAAATGGAATAAGTTGTTCCCTGGTTGATCAACCTTGGCCTGGACACTATATGTCATCTTTCCTAGGCTTTGACACAAGAAGGAAGGTAAGTTTAAGGGATTTTCCCTATGAAATGCATCATTAACCTGATGTGGTATGGATACACCATGTCGAACCAGCCTTCACAGGTGAAATATTTTCTAATTATCTTTAAAAGTTTCTCGAAAGGCTCAAGATACGTGTTTGGCATGCTGGCTCCAATTTTCCCATTTCAACATTTGGGCTTGTTGAAATCCATATAACACGAATTCTCTAGAGGCATACCTTTAAACCATTTTTCTCCGCGCTGAGGGATCTCTGTCGCAGCTAACAAAGTTTCCTCTGTCACTTGGAAAGTGATTCTTGCAATTGTTGCGCTAACCCCAGTAAAATTGAGGGCGAACTGCTCAACTAGTTTGGCATTATATCCTTGAATCCTTTCACTGAAACGCATACATATGGCTTGTTCAAAAGACGCCATGATCGTCAGGTCTTCATTTATTAACTCCAAATATTGAGGTTCAAACCTCACGGCCCTGCCACTTCTCGCATTCTTTCTTTTTCTTTGGGAAGTTGCCATGATGTTGGAATATATTAATTTCACAGGCGCATTAATGAATTGTAATACCCTCTCTACACTGCAAACCAATCAGTAACAGAGGTTTCTACCATGGCAGTAAAGCGCGATGGAGGAATTCGGTGTAGTGGGAAAACTCAGTGCTACAGTAAAGTGTGACGAAAAAAATTGGCGCAATGGGGAAACTCGATGCGGTAGCAAACAACAATGGGAGACTTGACGCGTGACGGAAAATTTCGGCGTAGTGGAAAACTCGGCACGACAATAGGAAATTCAGAAGGAAGAAGGATGACTGTTAGAAGAAACAACTCATCCAAAAAGCTAGTTTGTAGCAAGCTCCAAAAGACTTTAAGAAATGGTTGAAAACAATGGAGGAGACACAGCAAAAGCAACACAACAGACTAATGTAATGACTGGCAACAAATAAATTTTACACAACGAAGGGCTCCAGAGCTTGCTGAAAAATCTACGTATGACTCACAAACTCTGAAAGTGAAGGAGAGGCATGGAGGGTGGCCAATATTTATGCTTGAATGAATACAGAATGAAATCATGGAAAAGGACAGTAAATCCATGGCAATGAAGAGTTCGGAAACAGGTTGAAGATTTGTGCAACAAACTCATGCAACAGGTACACTTTTGAAGTATGCAAAGTACAAATGATAGAAGTGCCGTGATTGTTTACTTTTCTGACTTCATGATTAGAGAATGATGCTCATAATATCTTTTGACGTGACCTTTATCCCAACCACTTGACTCGATTTTGGTACATAGTTTCCACTTTTCGACATGGCTTGAGACTTAGGGAAGTGGACCTTTATGATTTAAACGTGATGAATTTTACACCCCTTTAACTAACTTATGGCCAGACCCGTTACTCGATAATTTCGAACCACTCTTTATTTTGTCACTGACCTTATAAACTTTCACACACTGACTATGACTCATCTAGTACTGACTCTAACTGCAAAAATCACGGTGCTAATAGAGACCATGGCATTGGTGAGTAGAGAGTCGGTCCCGCTGAGTGCTACATGTGACCCACAAGAACTAAATCATAATCGCTAGAAAATCACGTAGATGGGAACAAATCACACCTAATTGTTGGTGCATCGAATAAGATTGTGCCAAAGAATCATTGAATGGCTTTATTGGGCAAGAGTTATCTCAGGATGTTCCTTTTTTCCACACCTTCATACTCGGCCTTACAATAGTAGCATATGGAAGGGGGAACTGAATCAAGGAGAGATCGTGGATGATTTATCTCATTGAGATATTTATCATTGAGTTTTGTTGATGATTCTACAAACCAAGTGGAATATATAGTGTTGATTGATATGTGCGAGAAGATTCATATCTATGGCAATGTGAGAAGGAAGTGTGCGTTGATGTAAGGAATGGAAAAATCGTTACTCAGACATTTTAGAATCTCCTAAGGCTAAGTGAGATAGACATGATTATAACCCTAGGCTTATAGCCTGTCAAAAATCTCGATCAGACCTCCAGAAATGTGATTCTTGGATTTGATGTTATTTTATAAATATGTAATTTTATGTCTTTTATTTGAAATAATACGAAGTAAATAAAAAAGTGTACTTGCAAAGTGTATGAATTTATGTAAACATGTAAATAAGAAAAATATGAAACAAGTGAAGAACAACTCTGAAAACCAGAATATAAAAGGTCCCATGAGTGAGAAGAAATCAACAAAACTTTTATTTAATATCAATCTCAACTACAACTGAGACTATCTCTTCAATTCCCTGTGAGGACTTGGACCAGTGTAATTCTTGGAAGTCCAAGATGTTATTTGACTCATACATAGAAAACTAGTGTAAAAAATTGAAGACCATAACATAAAATCGGGTTGGATTAGTCCAAGCTACAAGTGGATCATTGTTTATGCAAAACTAGCATCAATTAGCACTAAATGACCTCAGAACTTCTAACTAAGACTAAATAGACATTCAAGAAAATGAATGACCTTAGAGCATGTCACCTGTTAATGTTTCCTAGCCTTTTCTTTGCCATCTTTAGAACAATCATGATGTCAGCAAGATAACTTAGCTCCAATGTAAACTCAATATGGAATGAACATATAATAATCTCACTTGAGGCTAAAGCATACCTTATAAGAAGTTTTACTTCTCTATTTTCTCATGCCTTCGTTGTCTTGCTCTCCTTCTTTTATATCTTCATAAAGTAGTTGGGTAATTTAACTACTTTTAGTTTAAAAAGTTAATTAATTTTATTTAGGAGAAGACAACTTTATTTATTATAAGGGTAATAAATATTTAAATAATAGGTGGTCCCACTAGGTCTTCTCTCCTTTATTCCCCATAAATTCCCTTGTAACTCAAAAAATGATTAAACAATATAAATATATCGGCATCATGAAAGATATCAAAACAAGACACCCATCCAAATATACTAGATCAACAAACACTTGTATCTCCCAAAATACCAAAACGATATGATATTTATAGTTTTCAAAAATAATATCGTATGCTTGTTGTCCATCTAAAAAATGTATCAAGTGTATAAAATAGCAATGTTATAATACAAATTAAAATAAGTGGGGGCGTTTCTTTTTGAAAAACTCCTCTCTTTCTTTTCTACCTTCTAACACATCCAGTCTAAGATTGAGAAAGTCTTCATAATAAGACTTTTTCTCATCCAGTTTTACTATTTCATGGTGCATGTCATTGAAGGTGATCTCTCTTTTTCCACTCTCTACTATTGATGATTGTTGTTTGGAATGTATAGAAGAGGATTGGGATGCTTTAGAGCTATGATAGGTAGCAAAATTCTTTCATTTTTCTATCTAGAGCTCATGGGGAGACACTTTGTAATATTTAGGAGGCGAATGGGCCATGGAGGCAGTTGATGCAACATGTGGTACTGAATGCAGAGGAGGGGGAGGAGGAAGAGGATTATCAGGCCATTGAGCAATACCAGAGGGAGGATTTACAAGGTTGTCATCCCAATCATCATTGACGAGCTATACAGGGGGCTCAGGAAAGTCTACAATCTTGGGATGTGGCTACAGAGGAGCATTAGGAGGAGCTAGAGGCTTAGGCAAAGCAGGTTTCCCACCAAGGTTCAAGTAACCAGTTTGTACTAGCTGATTAAATTCTTTTGAATCAACATCAAAGTGAATGGAAAACCTCATTCTCTTGTGCCTCCCTTGTTTCCAAAATACATTTGGCATTCTTCCCCTTCTCCCTTTATTTCCTCTATTTCCACCTTTGTTACTCCCTTGACTGAAAAAACTCATCTAATTGCCATCATCATTTCAATTAGTGTGAAGTTATTAAGTAAAATACAAGACACAACATGATAAACATCCATTACAACTTTATTAAATATGATTTAGTTATGGCTCTGAGAATAACACAATAATTCAAGCATAAAAGGGAGTAATGGAATAGGAATAATGTAAAATAGGGAAGAAAATCCATATGTCAATAGGGACCCTTCTTTTCATTTCAACTTAAAAAAAATATCAACTGTACATTTCTTGTAAAATTCTCTATATATGAATAGTCTACATCTCTTTTGAACAAGTGAATGTATGTAAATGAGAATATATATGATAGGGTTAAATGATAAAGGGATGTATTTTGTGTAAAGTGGCACGCAATGAAAGGAATTAATGGAAATTCATGTTCAATATTTACACGCAATCAACATTCTTGTACAAATCTTTTAGTTATGTACACTTTTTCCATTATGGAACCAATAATCAACATAGAATTCTTTTTGAGAAAATTTCCAAACAATTTCTCAAATCAATCAATGTGTTCCCAAGTTATTATCTTCACCATATACCACATACTAAAAACTGTATATATACAGAGTTTAAAACAACCAAATTACCATGCCCACTCAACAAATGCCAAGTTGTCCATTCATTATCAAGAGACCTGGGATAAATATGAATCCATAAATATGGGTTTTCAACAGTGCCAACAAATCTTAAAAATGCTTCTTTTATACTTCTTTGTTGTATAAGGAATTCAATGTATCTTTTAATTACATAAACATGTGAGAAAGAACGTGAAAGTGGAGATACAAATGATTGGGATAAAAGGGAAAAATTGTATGAAAAATGATATAACAATGAGGGAAAATATGTAAATTTTATGTAATTAAAACCAATTTAAAACTTAACCAAGCTAAAATGTCCCTTAAACTCATTTCAATTACCCAACCAATTATCATTTGACCGATGTCAACTCAAACTCCATATTTGAGTATCAAAACGTAGCCCGAACAAATACAACTGCCATTCAAACTCAACCAATACCAACTTATTTAGTAAACCTAGTTCATATAGTCGTGACCATTCGAGACTGTGGGATTTTAACAATGCGAAGGTTGGGTATGCGAGGCAATGTGTAGTCAACACTAAAACAATGGTTTATTACTATGACCAAGGAGACAACATATAACACACAACTAAACTCTTTCGACAGAGAAGAAGAGCAATGTTGAGTTTGTAATGTGATTCTTCCTTCAACAAACCCAAAACACAATGATACCCATTTCTCTAATAGGTAAACCGTGAGTTCAAACAGAGTTAAGACTGAACATGATAGCCAAAGAATGGACACAGGTCGTATCAAGAACAAACTCCATAACATGCGGCCAAACAAATTCATTCACAAGCTAGAACCCTTTAAACAAAAGGTAAGCCAAGTGCTAGGTATTCACCTCATTCTTTCCAACAAGGAATAGAAAGCTAACACCAATTTAAACTTAAAACAAGTTCAAGTTCGAACCCCCAACAAGCCTTGACAATAACAATGATGGGTTCAACACATTTTCCTCGTAACCCTTTATTTTTAAAAGTAAAACATCTTCCAAGGATACATACAATGGAAAATGATAGTATGA
>ML816403.1:176359-196326 GCA_009831015.1 Picea engelmannii | reverse complement strand
GGAATCGAACGCGCAACTCTTGAACGGTCGGGATTAATTCGCCTTGATCAACGGTGCTCAAGCGAATTCCAGACCCCCCTTGCCATTCTACCTTGAATGGGGGGGGGTCCGGAATGGTGTGGTGTGTGAAGTGGGACCCGTCTCTTGTCACGTCGCCCACCGTGTCGTGCTTCCCTATTGCCACCTGTACTCCACTCAATCGTGCAACAGGGCCCGTTCCTATTGGCCATTCGCTAACCCTGTTGGGATTTGTCCCTATTGGCCAATCGCTAGCCTTGTCGGGGTTCGACGGTTGTAGAGTCGAATGATTCGACATCTCTGTAGCGCCGAGTCGTGAATTATTGAGAGGCACCATGGTTATTTGACCTGTGATCATGACCCACGATCACATGGGAACAGAGAGAGAGAGAGAACTAGTTTACGCTAGGCCTCCGTAGATATTTCGGGGGCTCTGATTCTGCAGGAAGCAACAAAAAAATTTATTATGGTAGTGGGTGTGTGACAGAAACAAAGTATCTACCTTTGTGTGCTTCACTGTGACTCTTACATGGAAAAGATCATTTATTTTCTTATCATCATTTTCAAACTTAGAAGATTGAACAATAGAACTTGAACTAGAAAATGATATACCTTTGACACCCCTAGTTGTAATCATTGTCTCGTCATCTGAATCTGACCCCAAGTCCTGTTGCACTGTAGCATTAGTCTTTTGTTCCTCTTTGTTCTGGAACTTCTTTGGAAGCAATTCATGATGCAACTTCCAACAATGATCTTCATCATGCCCTTCCTTCTTGCAATGAGTGCATGTAGTCTTCTCTTTCTTCACTCTAGTTGTCCATTTCTCTTTTCCTTTCGACTGCTTCTTGAACTTAGGTGGCTTCTTATACATATCCTCCATACCCTATTTACCTTTTCTAGCTTCGAGATGAGTAGCTTGTACTAACACTTTGTCAATATTAGTAGGATTAAACATCAAAATAGTATGGAAAAGATAATAATGAAAACCAACGATATACATTAGAAGAGTTTCATGAGTGTGTAATGGATTTTCCAATGCTAAAGCCTTCTTCTTGAATTCTCGTGTATAAGCTTGAACATTTTTCCCTTTTAATTGTCTTAGATGTAACCATTCGATCATAGATGTTTGAGTATATTCCAAAGGATAGAATTGCTTTCTCAATGTAGAAATGAATTCAACCCAAGAAGAAATTGTTTTACCATGTTGTACCAGATTTGCTTGAGTTCGACTCTCCCACCATATTAGAGATGTACCACCAATGCAGAGAGTAGCCAACTGAATCTTTACATTGTCTTCTTTGATCTTTTGCACCCTGTAGTAAACTTCTATCTACTTTACCCAGTTGTCCAACTTTTCTGCATTCAATTCTCCATCATAAACATGCAAGTCAAATTTAACATATAACTTTAGTATTGACATATCATGAGAATGAGAAGGATTTTTATAATGCTTATTCTTGGAAGAATGTTCACTTGCACCATCAATAGATGATGATGATGATGATGATGGTGAAGAAGGTCCTAAAGATCCGCCACCTTCACCTCCTCCCTTTTCTTTTACCGAAGATTCACCTTCTCCAGTCCTTTGAACTCTTCGATACAAATCATCCACTATTTCCCTCATTGTATAGAGTGTAGCCATAACTTCCTCGAGGATCATGGGAGGATCTTCTCCTTTATTTCCCACGAAAGACATCTCATGTTTATGAAATCTCCTTTCGATTTCTAGATTATAACTTGCAAGCTTTCCTTTTCCTTGCTTGAGTCTAGCTCTTGTAAGAATTCACCTGTCAACCCTGCTCTGATACCACTTGATATGAAAATATTAAGTTACCAATCTAACAATTAGTCCTTCATTGTTAACAAATCTTTTTTCAGTTTCTAAGATCTTTAAATTGACAATGCACTTTGCAATTTTATGTGGATTGCTTCACTTAACTAAACTCTTGGGCTTAAGAACATCAACTTGCTTAATTCATTCTTCATAAGTGAATTTGTGAGATGTAAAGAAGAGATTAAGAGAGAACAATATCAACACAATCACAACAAAACTAGATAACAGAGTTCACCAAACATCTTGGCTACGTCTCTAAGTCCACTCCCAACAGTGAGACCACTCTTCATTAAGCTCAAAATGTTGAAATAATACAACATAAAGGCTTACAATTCAACTTCTGAAATCACCTTTCAGTTTTGCAACTCAGAAACAGAGACATAACCTGCCATTGGATTCTACAGGAAATTTTGAGACTTTCAAGTATAGACTCAACTATACTTGGCTCGACAACAAAGGCTCTAAGAACACCTTTCTGATTGACTACTCCAACTCAGAAATAGAGGTCATATTTGGACTCCTCTCGAAATTTTGAGACTTTTGAGTATAAACTCTATATACTCCTGCACAGGCCCTCGAGACTCCCCCTCTGGCACAAACTCCAATGTTGCGCTCTGTCAGTGCATACTATCTCGATTTCCATGCCCAACCGTCATATCCATACTATAGAGATTTGCGTGCAAAGTTTAGGCACTCAACCTCTCAACTCCCCATCTTGTTCTACGTGCCAATTTAAATAGGTGTGGGGGCAACCAACCCTCGACCTAACTCCAAAGATCAAATTTAAATGCAATTTTCCCCATTTGTATAACCAACCGCACCCTATGGCGCATTGGTTGGGGAGTTGGAATGTTAAGTGGGCCGTTGTGGGTTCAAATCCCACAAACCTCCTTTGGCACATATATATATATATATAAATATATTATATAGTTGGTTTATATAATTTGGTTGGGATTTATGTATGAGTTGGCTCGATCTCATGTGGTCAAAATTTTGATCCCCATGCCTCATTGGCCTTCTTGAAGATGACACGTGGCACCTTCTGATTGGTCCACATGTGCCCAGTCACCTGTCTGATTAGCACCTAGTCAACCTGCTCCTGCCATGTGACACTCTGTGAGCCCGCCGGGTCATCATACGACCTACCACTTGGCTACTTAGTCATCATATGACCTGCCACATGACACCCTTTTAGTGGTGCCACATCACTTGTATAAACTGTACAGATGACCATGTGGTAGTTCTGTACTGGTCCAACTGGATGCCAAATCGTTCAAAATTGGGTGACACGTGGCAACCTCTCATGCTGCCATGTCAACATGTTGACATTAGCATGACATCACTCTATGCCATGTCAACTGTACGGATGACCACGTGGCAGCTTGTGGGCCTGCCACGTGGCACCCCTTTTGGCCATTTTCCCCTATTTTGTCAAAACTTCAGAGTGTGATATCTTCCTCATCCGACGTCCTTTTGAGGCAATTCAAGCGCCATTGGAAAGCTCTTGACGAGCCCTACAAAAAAATGTCACATGTTTTAGCATTTGAGACTGTTTATGTTTGAGCGATCACAGATCCTCCTGGATCACCTATCAAATGGAAAACATTGGCAAAGGTATTGATTTAGATTCTTTATGACAGTGGGCATGAACATCAACAACCTTTTTTTATTGTAGATCTGAACATCAACCAAGTAATCTTGTAATAACAATCAACAAAACTGATTACAATTGGTGAAGCTACTGCTATCACAATTGCAAACTTCATGCATATTTAAACATTGATCTCATGCCATATGGTTTTACATTGAAGCATATTATATTTAAAAGAATATACTTTAAAAATATCAATTTCAATTTGAATACCATAAGCCAACAATGACACCTTAATTTTCTCAATGATGTAGCTTGTGTGCCAATTGCCCATCTTTCGCTGCATGCTCTAGTTGTGCCTCTCCTCCCGTGGAAAACTACCATGGTGAAATTATCGGGCCCTAAGATCAAAGGAGCTCTAATACCATGTTAAGAAATAAAACACACAAGACAGGACCATCAATATGATGGAAAAGGCCTCCAACCATCCTTTGTAATATTCACACCAAAGCTACAAATCTATATTACAATGGGTGATGCCACCTCATAGAGAGATTTTCTCTAGATCCTAACACCTTGCATGGGGGCTAGGCTAGGAAATCTTAACTAACTCACTTAGTCATTATTCGAGGACAAATCACTAATATCCTAAATGAATAATACAATTAAAGGTGATGTCAAGACTTAATGATTGACAAGGTAAGCCATATGCTAACAATTACTATTTTCATTTAATTATATTTTGCAATTATTGTACAATTAGAGTGTATGCATAGTGAAATAACAAGTAGAGATAACAACAATTTAAATTTGCAAGATTAATCAAGGTTTGTGTTGGTGATTTGACTCAACCATAAGATAAGTGATGAAAGATCAAGAGAAGACAAACCTTTTAGAAAGGGCACCTTTGACTCAGAAGTTGGAATTGTTAAACATTGTGAACATTGCCTTGTGAGCCGGAAGCGACATTAGGTAAGATAGATTTTTCAGAGAAGAAATAGTTAATAGACAAACAATTTTCTTTAGAAGATTAGAAGTGTAAGGCATCGATATATACACAACCCTTTGGATGTGGAATCTCATAGGTGATGCAAGATTGCATTTGTAAACACTTACTAGTCAAAATATTTTAGACTGTAGAATACATGGGAGTTTCTTCCCCATTAGGGTTCTCCTTAAAACATTGTCAGCCTATCAAAGTTAATGCCTTTTATTTGGTCACCCAATGTATTTTTTCTAGTGAGTGGAATGAAATAAGGTTATTGACTCATTATTAAAAGCGTAGGTATTCACGACTCAAGCTAATGAATAAGGTTGTCCCTAGTAGTTTTGCTTAGAAATTTTTTAAAGGAAAGTTTTACTTCATTTCAATGAGTATGCTTTTATATAAGTTTGTAAGGTTCCTGGATTTTTAGTTAAAATCTTTGGAGAAATATTACCATAATTTATTTGAGTTTGTGATGTAAATTGGAGGACAATTTAAATAAAGTCATTCACACAAAAAATTAAATTAGGATGAAATAAACAATAAATACACAAATTAGATAAGAACTTAACAATGTTTGTATTGCCATGAATGTTCCGTACATAGCTTTGTGCAAGGAAACATAAGAAATAAAAAATAATGACTAATTTTTATGATTGTGCATGTCTTGGTGTAGCATGTGTCATTGTTCATGCTTAGGTGTAATGGTCCTAGTGATAGTTGACATTTTGGATGTGTACATATGTTGAGTGTGCGCATGTAGGCCATTGGTGTAGACAAGCACATGTTGTTGAGATGTGTGCTCGTAGGCCATTGAGGTGGACATAAATATGTTGTTGAGGCATGTACACACATATGTTATTGTAACATGCATGCACGTAGGCTATTGAGACGTGTGCATAGGCTAGAACTTGACATGCATAACTATAATTTATGACACCAAACATAAAAGTTTTATAAGAGGCCACTAGAGGTACTACCCTTAAAACCTCATAACAAGTATTATATAGCCACGGTGTTGGAGAACAAAGATAACCTAAACGAAAAAAAACTTGGATGAAAGATAAACACTCTTTGACATGCTTAAAGTTGTGTGCTCGATACCCATAAATGTCAACAATAATAAAATATGGATACATAATTAGAATCTTCAAAACCCAAAACCCATTAAACTTTCTATGAAACCTAAAATTCCTCATTCTAAGTGCCCTTGGTATTTACTTTTCTTTTACAATGTTTTGATTTCCTTTATAGTTAGGAATTTATTGTTAGTTATGTAATATTTTACTAAAACTATAAAAATGTAGGAATTTATTGTTAGTTGTGTAATATTTTACTAAAACTATAAAAACATTACATTTTTTAATTGTTTTTTAATAGTTTTTTTCATCACAATGAGTTGAATAAGTCTCGATTTAACATTATAGAGAATCAACATTTCATATGTTTAGATTTAATATTGGAAGGAATCATTAACATATGTCATTTCATATTGTGAATTTTAACTATGTATATTTTTTTTACCCAATTATTTGTTATTCATAGCTAAACTTAAATGTTTTTATGTATAAACAATAACGGACACAAACAATAACATATGACTTAGTAAAACTTCGTGAGTTATATTAGCTAACCACTTACATCGACCTATCAAACCATGAAATCACTTTAGTTTCATTAATAATGATGAGGATTAATCACTTACTAAATATCGGTTATCTGCTTCTTAAACAACGACGAAACCATTTGCAACCAATATGAGTCATCGCGACTTTTCTAGAACTTCCAAAACGTCCTCCACTTTCTCCCGGAACTTGTCAAAAGTTACAAAAAAACATGTAATAAAATCTTTTCCATCTTTTTACCATATAAACACAACCATTCATATTTTTGTTTCTCCAGTTTCTTTCATTCGAGTGTTTCTTTGCGCAGGATTGTGAAATACAGAGCAGAGATGGCTGCGCACAAGGTGCCTTCACATGTGGCTCTTAAGGGTGGTCCCAGTGTTATCAAAGAAATTTGCTATGGATTAGCCCTAGGCCTAGTGGGTAAGTCTCTGTTCTTAATTTTTCTATTTACGCAGATCTCTGTTCTTAATTTTTCTATCTAAGCAGATCTCGACGTTTGTATGAAAATAATGAATGATCTAATCTGAGGTCTCTGTATGTGCATTTTATGACTCCTTTTGAATCGAACTCATGGCCTCAACGAATCGTTTTATTGAACCCCCTGCGAAAATCTCTCAAATATTTTGATTTAGACATATGGTTTTCTTTGATGGATCGTTTCTTTTACTTTGAGTGAGTTAGAATTTTGTGAAAAATGGGTATCAGAGTCTATAATGAAACCCTAGTTCTTTGCACGATAAATGCTCACTTAGGGACAAAGAGGGGTACTGAAAGCACAGTTGTTGTTTCAGGATATTAGAGCACGATCTCTTAAACTTGGCTTCTCAGTCTTGCGTTTTAAGTAACTAACACTTAAAACGTAAATTTAGTGTGTTTATTTATATTTTAAAATTCTGAAATTCAACTCTCGAGTTTTTCCAGAGTCTGAGTCATCTCTTACTTTTGTCCATGCCGAGTCATTCTTCGTGTTGGATTGACTCTAATAACTTTGATGGAGAGTGGAGCGAACCATTATCATCCATTTCTAAGTCAAAACATAGCAAGGAAAAATTCAACATCTTTTGGGTGAAAGACTGTGCTGCATATTCTCAAAGAAAAAGAGGCGGATGGTTTGTCATGGTTGCAAATAAACAATGGTTATATTATAGGAATGTTTTGTTCACGTTTGATTTTTCTTTTCCACATTTTACATGAAAATTACATGCAATTTCGAATGAGCTGGGTAAGGAATTTGTAATGTTAGGCAATGGATGAAGTGGGTCTGCCCTTGTGTTTAATGGGCTTTGCCTGCAATCAAGCTTTACAATTTCGATTTCCATGATGATATGTATAACTCATACTCAACATATAGGTCTTGATATCAAAGGTTGATAAGCCTAATCTTGATTTATAACTCACATGCAACATATAAGCCTTGATACAGCCTCGATATGAAAGGTTGGTAAGCTTGTATCCTGTTGAGTACCTTGACTTGTACAAGATTGGCATTAAAAATATAATATGCATTCTAGTCCAAGTTGGATTTTTTTGATTCCATGGAGAATTTTTTTTCACTTGTAAAATTGGTCTAATGCCAAGGGTGGATGATTGAAGCATAACAATTATGCACAAGACATTTTAATCATAAATATCAATATGTTTGAAATGGATAAGAAAAGTCCTTATCATGGCTCCTTTTTGTTTTGACAAGTGTAAAAATGTGAGATTGCTCTTGTAATTGAAGTGACATGTTTTTCTGGTTGTGTTATTTTTAAAATATTGAGTCTTATTTGGGGAGCATGAAGGTCACTCTTATAAAAACAAGAAACCAAACTGGTTATTATGATCTAAGAGAAACAACCATAATGCAAAAAGGAATATAATGCTGCGGAGCTAAGCTCAAGGGAAAGAGCCTCAGTGCTCCAAGAGCCTGCCGTTGGGCCAAGGAGAGAGGGGGTCAACCTCTAAAGTCGTGTGAATCTCTCCTATCATTCAAGGTTGAAGGAAAGAATCTCTGTTTAGAAATCTGGTTGGAGGAGCTAGATCTGGCCCTGGGAGTGTCTCTTTGTTTAGAAGAGGTGAACTGTTGTTAGGATCTGGTGGAGGAGGGTTGCTTGCTGTTTATGTGTAAACTATCCTGAACCCTCATATGACACTCATTGTTGGGGGTTGTATTGCCTCTTGGGGTCTAACAGATCTGAAATCTGGAATGGTGCTACCATTTGCTTACCTCTTGGTGCCCTTATCCAGTAGGAGCATCAGGAAGAAAGATGTGATTCACTTAGTGTCTGGTTGAGTAGGGGGTTGGAGAATATTAGCTATAAGCCCAAGAACCTCTCCCAAGTATAGTGCTAGACATCGTTAGTCTGCTACCAGAAAAAGGTAGAGAGGGAGTTATGGGACTCTCTAAACAAGCAGTGGAAGTGATCGTGTATCTCATAGTAATGAGGGCATCTGAATATGAAGTGCTCCTCCATCTTTATCTCTTGTCTATGGTAGATCTGGCATAATTTGTACCCTTGTGTCTTTGTTGCTCAACCTCCATTCAAAGCTAATGCGATCCCTCCCTGAGTTGGCCTAGGGGGATCTTGAGCCCATGCATACAATGTTGAAACATGTAAGGGGGCCGCACTATGAGGCTGTCTCTAAGCTCCAGGAAGTGTTCTGCTTAAAAGGCCATCTTGGATCTCAAACCCCCAGTGGGGCGATGCAAGTTGACCTGGATATATTGTCTATAAATATCCTCCTTGATAATTCCATTATCGCTTGCTTATTAGGCAAGAGATGGTGTTAGAATTTCAAGGGTAAACTAGAACAGTAATATTCTTTTCATTTTAATTTACTACTGTAGGTATAGATCAGTAGATATAGATCAGCAAATCAATTTAAAATATCTGAAGTAAATCAATGACAGAAATGATGTAATAGATCTGAATATTACCAACGAAAACAACTCTGAACATTGACTTGAACAAGGAACAGATAAATAACAGATCTGAACATTACCTTAGCCAAAATCAAAGAACAGATTTACCAGATGTGTTTGCAGTAGTCCTCTTTTCTGTATGCTCAGTAAAGGCTATAATGGTCATGGATCAAACCCTCAAGGGTTTGATCTCATCATGATTTATGTGGACAGTGTGCCAAGAAGAGTAGGGTAAAATTTCAAGGACAAATCAGCATAAGTCTAGTACTGATACTAAAACCCCAATGACCAACCAGAGGCTGAAATAAGAAGCCCCTAACAACCCTACTCAAAAACAGTCCAGCAGAAAGAACTGCTACAGTAAATAGGGCAGACTTAAATAGCAGTTAATAGGGCTGCCCCCACCAAGCCCTAAGGGCTGTAACAAGGTAGCATAAGCAAGTGACAGTGGCAGCACTCAAGAAGAAGAAGCGGCAGCCTTAAAAGGAAAGACAAAAACAGCAAGAAGGTTTGATATAAAACCCCAAAGACCAAAAAACTCAAAGCTGATATTAAACCCCAAATAGCCCACTCAAAAACTGCTCAAAAACTTAGGACAGCAGCAGCAGCAAAAGTTTCAGCCTAAGTTAGCTTATTTAGGGCTGTCATAACAAGCCCTAAATACTGTAGATGAAGAGGGACAGCAGCAGCATGAAAGGGTACTAGTGGCAGCCAAAGAGAGAGGGGCAGCAACCAAGAGAAAAAGAGCAGCAGTCAAGGGAGAGCTAGCAGCAACCAAGAAGAGAACTAGCGACAACCAAGAGGGAAGCAGCGGCAAGCATGGAGGAGGAGAGAGGAAGGGCCGCGACACCCTAGCAGCAAATAGGAGAGGTGCCGTACCTTGCACCAGCACAAGGAAGGCAAGCCAAGCATCAAGAGAAGAGGTGCCTTCAAGGATGCCGCACCCAGACAGCTGGAGAAAGTCCACCAAGGAGGCTCCACCAAACAAAAGACCAAACTGAGGTAGCCGCAGCAAAATCAGACCAAGAGATGAGAGTGTGGAATGAATGAACAAATGAGTAAGGGAGAGGTTCCTTTTATAGTTTAGGAAGGGGTTGGGGTTAGGTTTAATTAAAAACCTAAAAATAAAAATAATAATTAATATTTTTAATTAATAAAAATATTAATTAGAAAGTCAAATAAGTCAAAGTGACTTATAAAAGACCAACTCCACATTAAGCAAGATGGGGAACGAGATTCAAGCAAGGGGAGGCTACAAGACAAAGTCAAAGGGGTCTTCTTCAATGGCAAACTGTCCACATATGTCTCATTATAACTTGTAAGCTTTTATCATCCCTGCATAAGAGGAAAAACCAATGATGTGGTCATGTCCATCTTCTAGCTGCTCCTAGGTCTCATGGACCATCCCGGGAGAGAAGAAGAAGATCACACATCATCACATCTTGGTACTCAACCAAGAACCACTTGGTCCCAGACCAGGATACCCCAGAACACATCTAGGGGCCCTAGAACACATCTAGGGTCTTTATCCACCAAGGTACAAGACCAAGGATCAACCCAAGATTTTAAGCAAGGATTCCCTGGAACACATCCAGGGGCCCTAGAACACATCTAAGGACTTACATCATCAACCACCAAGGAACACATCCAATGATCAATCCAAGCACTGAGCAAGGATTCCCTGGAACACATCCAGGGGCCCTAGAACACATTTAGGGACTTACTGCTTGGTCCTTAACTAAGAACCCCATAAATACATTAGGGGCCCTCACTAGGATCTTTTGCCATGGCTCTAATTGCTTGGTCCCAAATGAAGAACCCCAGGAGTGCATTGGGGGCCCTAGATCTCATCTAGGGTCTTATGGCATCCACCCGGAGAATGGCTCTAGCAGCTGCACTAATTTCAACAGATGGCCTAGAGCACCCATAGAGTACAAGATGATCTATCAATATACAAGTTGATTGAAGGAATCATGAAACCTCTGAATACCAACACCATGTTCTCCAAGTGTAGGGGGGGGGGGTCAATTGGGAGATGGCCTCTGAAGATTTGTAAGCCAGATCTATGTTCAAGGAGGATATTTAACAAAAATATCCTCCTCGAACATCCATGTGTCTTCAACAGTCTGTTTTCTCCTTTTTCATACAAGATTGCTCCAAAACTCTTTGCCGATGATCACAAATGGTGTATGAAGTCTACAACGTGTTTAAATTCATCCCTTATAATCACAAAACCATCTCAAAAACCCAAAACTATGTCATTTTCTTGAAAACAAGCTGCTACGGGAACTTCCTGCAGCACCTGTTTCAAAACTGCAATTTCAAGCTTCAAAACCTCAATTTCAAGCTTCAAAACCTCTCATAAGACCTAATAATAGCCAAAACGATATAGGAAGGTGTTATTTTGAGTATATAGGAAAAATATGAATCTTTAAGAGGAGGTGTCAAGTCAGGAAGACACATGGATGTTCAAGGAGGATATTTTTGCCAAAGATCTTCAAAGATTTGATTTGATTTGAATGTATTTAATGCTTTAAATGTCAAACCCTAGATTTTAGGTATGTGACTGATTTTCTAGATTTTTTGTAATCTTGTTGATATGACCAAGTGCAAATTCCACCCTAGGAGGTGTCATCTATGTCTATTTTGAGTAGATCAAATCCAAACTTTGAGGATCTAGTTGCTATCTCATAGATCTATAAATCTCATGGAAAATCATATGTAAAAAGGGGGATTCAATCCGAGAGGCTGAGAGTGAGATGCAGAGGGTTGAAAGTCTATGTAATATCTTGAAAAACCTATCATGACTTTTATGCAAAGGAACTTCAGCAGATAACAAAGTTTCTGATCAGTTTGTTATTCTGTGTTAATCGTTTTTCTGTCATCTTCTTAAATATGTATTTTGCTGCTATAGGGTATACGTATGCAAATTCTGTGCTGAGAGAGTTATTGTATAGGTTATGCTTTAATTTTCGCTGCAAGCACATTCAAGTTCTTAATTCAGGTTTAGAAAGGGTTTCTAAATACTGAGTTATTCTTCTACTGTTAGTACATCAAAGATCAAGGTGTTCTTTGGTTAACTTTCAATTTGTTTCCTCTTTTCTTCCATTACATCTCTTTACAAATTTGGAGCTGATCTAAGTTTTGTTGACTTGATTTGTCTACCCATAGAATGTTACGTCAGGGTTATTTGTTTTTTGTGGACTCCATGCCCAATGGCTAGCTGCTGATCTGTAGTTAGCTTGCTGCCCTCTTGCTGATCCTACCATTTTCACAGTTTCTTAAACCCAACCAAATCATTTTTAATCTAAGATGTGCTAGGCTTGACTCAATAGCAGTCTTGAGTCGACTTCTATCGCTAACACCATCCTACACTAGAAACAATGTTAATGGAAAATCACAATACCATGGTGAAAATTACATCAAGTCTGGATGCTAACTCATTTGCTCCCATTGAAACCTCTGCACTTCTTGCAAACAACATCTGTTGGTGCTTGACTTTCTTCCTCTTAGGACACTAAGATGTATAGTGGCCCATCTTGTGGTTCTTGAAACACTTTACACGACTCAAGTCTTTCTTTGCTTGGTTTGAACAGCTCGATTCTTCCTCCTTTCTCTTCTAATCCCTCTTGAGTCCTCATTTCTTACCTCCCTTGCCCACCTTCCCCATGAGGGCTAGGTTTTGGATCTCATCCACTTGGTTGCATCTATCGCTTGTCTGGTTTCCTCTTGGATGAAATCATCTCAAAGTTTCTCAAAGTTGGGAAGCTTCTCATGAGCACAAACACCTTGAACAATGCATCCCAAGATGAAAAAGAGAACCCATTTAGTTATATGGGCACCAACTCCTCATCCTCCACCTTCATCGTAATAGTAGCGAGTTGATCTTCATTAGGTAGTTTTTCATTGTGTCTGCATTGCTCATGCGTGTGGTAGTGAGCTTGTTCTTCAACATCTTGTGAAAGATTTTCACACTTTGGTATAGATAAGATAAGATAGTTTTATTAATGTCTGACTAATGACCACAAAAGTAGGTCAAAGTACAATGATTTAAATACAATGCGGGAGTACCAAAAGGTCTCCTACAAAAGGCGGTAGGCAGAAAGTAAAGTGCAATAAAGTAGAATTGTATAAAGTGAGAACTACCTAGAGGCATGAAAATCCCTCGACCCCTAGCTCAAATACCTGCTCGGATGATGGGGTGCATCGTAGGAGAAGATCTAAGGGCACGAGGAAACAAAATAATAGATTTGTAATGGAATGGATCTATCTCTCCTACCATCCACGGCCAAATGAAGAAAGTTGAGTATAGTCGGGTGTCTCGAGGGGGAACTGGTGGGGTGCCTGGATCGTCTGCTGTGCTGTTGGCTGGTAGAGGTAGTGCATCGACGAGGTCTGGGGGATCTCGTCTGTCTCCTGGGAGGGGATCTGGTCTGGCCATGTCGCTAAAGTCTCGTGAGATGAGGGAAGGTCCCACGGGTCTACACTGATCTGGAGTCCAGGGTTGCGCTGGTGTCGATCTGTCTGTTAGTGCCCCTTCTTGAGGGTAGCACCAGGAAGGAGGTGATCTGTCGAATGGGGTCCGGTCTCGTAGGAGGTTGAAGAGTATGGGCTTGGAGCCCGAGGGCCTGTTAGCACACTTTTCCACCCTCCAATTGAGTTGATATATTTGAAAAACCAACGATGAAAGAGCAACTAATTAAAGGAGAAAAGCCCCAAATTGTCACGGGCTAGACCCCTCTCCGTTTGGGCTGGTGCTTGCTAGCCTCAGCAAGGAGTCCCTAGGGTAATTTGCTTCTGTCTGAATTTTTGCAAATGATGACAAAAACATCAGCTGATATGTCTTGGACAATGTGTTAAAACTGCCTAAGACGTGGGGGAAAAGATAATTTTGTTGGCTTGGAGGGATCCTGCAGGGTTAACACAAGAAAGATAGAAGAAAGAAGGAAAAACCTACTCAAAAGATTGTTTCCACAATGAATAGTAAGAAACTACTAATCTAATCACAAGAATAAAACAATATACCAACAAGAAAGAAGGTTCAGAAACAAACACAAAATTTCTTTATTATAGACTTGTCAAAGGGTTGATTGCGCCACAATCAATAAGTCCACAACTGGTACAATGAATATCCTTGCTCCAGAGAAAGTAGCTAGGCTATAGAATGAAAGAGAGAGAGAGAATAAGTGTAATATGTGCTGTTGCCACAGAAATCCGACCAATAACCAATGTAGACCATCTAATATATAGAGTAAAGGGTGCAAGTCCCAAGGAAGAGAGAGTATGGTGCATGGGTAGTGGAATAGGGAGAATAACAATAGGGGATATGCGCATGAGAGAGTGAGGAAAGCATGTGCAAGTGTAAGGAAAGGATAAGTGGGAGAAACAAAGGTGCATGCGTATGAGAAGAAATGGGGTAAGCTCCACGTGTGAGAGTTAGAGGGAGTGAGAAGGCGTGGTGAGAGAGAGTGATTGTGCACTAGTTAACTTGAAGAATACTCATGGCTTGGCATGTGCTTACTCCACACCTCTAAACTCCTATTTCTTCACAAAATTTTAGCGTAAAATGCCATCTTTGGGTGTAACCTGCCAGGGGGGGTTAACCCAAGTGATCTGGATAAACTGGCTTTAAATGTCATCTTTGATGATCTTGTTCAACACCTGCCTGGTCGGTAGGAGATGGCCAGGTGCATCCAAGGAATATCAAAACGGAGGGAGGTGATCAATTTGAATGCCCACTGAGCCTAAAAGAGCTGAAACCCCTGCAAACCAACCTCGGGCCTGACCGATGGGCTAGAGAGGGCAATAGTCTCAGAAGAGCAGTAAGCCAGGTACGTGTATCGGTCTTGCCCCGTCGCTGAGTCGGCTAAGAGTCGGATGCGATGTAGAAAAGAGACCATTTCAAACACTATCTCAAGTCGGAAGGGCTGAGCCCCAAACTTTGCTAGGATGATGTGATGAGGGACTGTCATCTAGTGACGCGGCGAAGGAGAAGGGTCTGGATTCTCTCAATTGAGGTCCAATCACACTCCACCAAGGAAGGCCCCCATATCTCTTAGCCATATAGAACAATGGGTTGGATAAGGGAGTCCATAAGAGACATCTTGGATGAGATGTCCTAAAATGGTGGCGGAAACATTGTCTCTCGAGAAGGTCTTAAGACCCATAACCCTTGACAATCTGAGGTTGGAGGGCCGGTCATAAACTGAAATGGGGTCTTGAAAACCGTACTCCCAAGTATGTGTAGGCGCTGGTGATCTTGATATCCTCCCCTCTGAAGAAGAAATGAAGGTCTACGGATTTCTTCGACCCGTTGAAGATCATAACCTTGGTTTTACCTAGGTTGATTGCCAACTGTCGAAGTGTAATGTCCCCCATCTCTTGATGAAGAGGGTTGGAGAGACTCAATAGTCTAGCTTTCCCCACTAGACTATAGTCTTAGGCATATTGGGGACAAAGTCAACCAGAAATCATAATATTTTTAAGTTGACTTTGTGGAAAAAGGGTAACTCAACAAAGAAAAAGAAAAAGACGAGTTAGGTTAAGAGTTAACCCTAGGGGTAAACTAACTCAATGGAGGAATAGATTGGAGCTATAAAGGAAAGGGCAAGATGCACTCCTTAGGGATTCTGGATTATTATCTTATTTGCATTGGAGCTCTTGAGCACAATTAGTTTTGAGGGTTTTGAGTTTAAAACCTTAGAGATCAACTCGGTGGTGAAAGATTCCACCTTTCTTGATCCAGGCTTGGTCCCAGAGGTGAAATAATCCTCCCACACCATTCTACAGTGTTGTAGGTTGGTTCAACAGGCAGTTTCCAGGCTAGGGCGCAACCTAGGGGGGTTTCCAGCTAGGGGGTGCACCATCTTGGAGGTATTGGTTCGATCTGGAGGAAGCAGGAGGTATTTGAGAAACGTAACACCTGGGTTCTCTTGGTAGGGTCCCTGGCATCATTCCTGGTCTATTCTGGAGGAGTTTATCCTTGCAGTTTATTTCTGTGAGCTTGCAAGAATTAGAGAGGAGGGTGCATTGCAGAAAGTGGTTTTTAGTGTTTGGAGGCTCAAATCTTCATAGATTGGCTTGAGACTTCATCATCTTGGTAGCAGTGGTCCGATCTATGATCTAGTAGAGTTTGGTGGCATTTGGAGGTTCCTAGAGGGGAGGACGTACCCTCTTTGACCTTATCAAAATAGGGAGGGCGCAATCCAGTTAAGGATTGTCTAGTTGGAGGAGCAACACTTTTCAGATTAGCTTGAGACTTGATCTAGAGGTTTCTATCAGCCCGATCTACATTTTGGGTGAGTTTGGGAGGATTTGGAGGTGAAGAAAGGGTGGGCCGAAACTTGAGGGTTTGGCAGCATCTAGAGCAGGGTGCAACTCAACCAGTTGGAAAGGTTTGGCAGCGTATTGAACAGGTTCTTCTATCTTCAGTCAGATTTGCTTGTTGGTGGCCTTTGGTGGCTTGGATCTCTTCTCTTACAGCCTTTGGGAGGCATTTATCTTTGTATTGTTCTTCTTATTGTATCGGCTGTCAACCCATTTTGTTATTATTGGTGCTTTCTTCCAGATTTGCAGATCTCTGGTATACAGGATCTCCTTACTATCTAAATAAAGGTCAGATCTGACATTATTGATTCTCTACTGGTGTTCTTATATCTCTTGTCTTGTTTATGATTGTATGCTTCATATCTATTGGTCAATCAACATTGAATAATCCCATGCACATCTTTATGGATACACCTGCAAACACATGAACAAACATAACAAACAGTAAACAATTAGTGTTCTGAGCAAAAAATTTGGCTCAGGAACATTACAGTGGTATCAGAGCATTGATCCTCCCAGCCAGTGGGGGTTAGCGCATGCAGAAGTTTAGTGGCATTTACATGGGTAGATGCAGGAAGCAAACAGGGGAGACAAAGGCCGAAATGGAAGGGTTAGGTGAGGATAGTGAGCCACAGATTCTAGCAGGGTTCGCTAAAGAGTTGCATCACTCCATAAATGTGACACAAAGCACCCTTGTGCATCATCTACAAGAGAACCAAGAGACAATACGCATGGGACAAGTGGAAATGACAGAGGCTTTGAGAAAGGTAAGTGAAAGCCAGGAGAGGGTGTTGCAACTCCTGATGCAGATGACTCATGCAGGGAAGGGTTCGAAAGTTTATACCAATAGAGAGGCTAGTGGATCTCAGGGAGGGGCTAGACATCAACAAGAGCACAACCCCCATTATCACATTGAGGGACAAAGCTATGGAGGAGGTGCACCCCAGGGACAGACATACAATAGGACCACCCCTAGACCCTATCTACCTACATTCTTGGATACTTAGCCACAACATAACTATGAGGATGAGATTGGGGATAATTTTGAGCAATATGCCAGAGAGTATCATGCCTTAAGTGCAAGGTTTCACAGGCAAGTCACGCTAGATCAATATTGCGGGATCAAATTCTGAGGCAAACCGAAAAAGTATCAAAGGCCCAACTATGAACTGGAGCGTAGAGTAGGCAAAATAGAAATCCCTTATTTTGATGGATCTGCCAAGGTGACAGCACAAGCATGGGTACAAAAGCTGGATACCTACTTACAACTTAACCCCATGAGAGAGATGGATGCCATCAAATTTGCCACCATGTACTTAGATGTCAAGGCTCATGATTGGTGGTACAATGGGTTGACCACATTGGGTCACAATCAGATTACATCCTACACATAGTTCACACAGAGGCTCATTGACAGATTTGACCTAGGGGATCCGGAGCTACCTTTTAGGGAGCTCACACAGCTTAGACAGACATGATTAGTAGAGGCTTACATAGAAGAGTTCCAGAGGCTAGCAGTGATGGTACATGACGTGTCTCAAGCAAGACTTGTGATGCTTTTTAGAGAAGGGTTGATGGAACCCTTGAGGGGTTTGGTCAAGGCCTTTAAGCCTACCAACTTGCATGATGCCATCTGGAAGACCAGAGACTTGGGTTCAGCTGCTAAGGTGAGATTCACCCCTAGACCTCCCAATCAAGGGGGTAGAGAGCAAAGGCCTCTTATGAACCAAGGAGGAAGAAACCCAAGGGGGTTTGACTGAGGAAGGGGCAGGATGGATGAGCCCACCCGGAGGGAATTGAGGAGGAAGCAATTGTGTTTTACTTGCAAGGAACCATGGGACCCTGTGTATTGACCAGGTTCTTCTATCTTCAGTCATATTTGCTTGTTGGTGGCCTTTGGAGGCTTGGATCTCTTCTCTTACAGCCTTTGGGAGGCATTTATCTTTGTATTGTTCTTCTTATTGTATCGGCTGGCAACCCATTTTGTTATTATTGGGGCTTTCTTCCAGAGCTGCAGATCTCTGTTATACAGTATCTCCTTACTATCTAAATAAAGGTCAGATCTGACATTGTTGATTCTCTACTGGTGTTCTTATATCTCTTGTCTTATTTATGATTGTATGCTTCATATCTATTGGTCAATCAACATTGAATAATCCCATGCACATCTTTATGGATACACCTGCAAACACATGAACAAACATAACAAATAGTAAACAGTTAGTGTTCTGAGCAAAAAATTTGGCTCAGGATCATTACACGAAGGTCACAGAAGAGAGCTAGGGAATCCAACTGTCTCTGTAATCCTGTTGGAGATGAGGCGAGTAGGACCACATCATTGGCAAAAAGAAAGATGGATATCAGAGCCTGGTTGAGGAGACACTCGTCACTGACTTGGATATGATTGTGGAGAAAGGCCTCTAGCTCATCATATAGATCCCAAACAAGGTGGGGGACATGGGAAATCCTGTTTAACTCCGATGGTACTCCTGATCAAGGCATCATACATCTCATTTGTCGTCATCTCCATGATGTGAGGGATCAAATGATCCTTTGCAAAATCTAGGAGGATTCTTTTTGCTTTGGCCACATTCTTGTTGTGTTCATCCCACTACATAAGATCGGTAGGGCTTGTAGCCTTTCCCTCAATAAAAATCCAAAGATCAACCTCCTCCAGTAGCATCTGTAGGTTGAAAGTGCTTTCTAGACAATCACTCTTTGTGACAAGACTCATCATAGCTGCAATTCTTGGAACACACCTTAGCCAAATAGAGCATTGGGAAAACAATTCAGATCGATAACCTATCACAAGTGCAGATTGTCTCTTTCAGGGATAAATGACAATTCAATCAATGGAGCAACTAGGGTATCACACTCGACAACTCCTCATAGGCCTTGGTGCCTCTCACATGCATAGAATTGCTTCAATCACTGAAGAGTCTTGAGCATTACACTCGCTGACACCCTCTGACAACTACCACTCAGAGGGACGACCTTCTCCATACACAAATTTCTGGAAGATTTCAGATCTACGATTTTTTTTGTTTGTTAGCTAAATATCCCTGACTTGTAGGATTGGCCTGTGGCTGAGATGTCACGACCCAGGGGCATCTAAGCCGTCAAAATCACTCGGGGATCGCACCCGGCCTGGACCGCACCAACCCTTAACATGGCTGGATTTGAGGTGTCCCCAAAGGTTTTTAACCAATGAATTCACTTACAGAGTGCCTTAACAACGCACTCCCTCACCGATTGCTCTACACCACGGGGGCTTCCGGATCTACAATGTTGATGCCATTTAAAATTTTTGATTCATGGTTAAGCAACCTTTCATTCCTAAACAAACCATAGTAACTGAAAACTAATAACCTTCAAAATAGTGAGTAAAGGAATGCTAGATATACAAACACATCAAATTGGAAATTATGACATGAAGCACAAATTTTTAGCACACAAATCTGCATCACTCAATCACACTTTGTCTATTAAATTCAAAACAAAGAACTATAGTAACTCGTTTGCCAAACTCTCTAAAACATATTCAGTGGTCTACAATTCATGTAGACAATGTAATTAAGGTGAATGGGTTGACCATGTCAAACCTAACCCTTCCTAGAATAGTGTGCCCTTTGTGCATGAGTAAATTTCCTAGAATAAAATGCCACTAGGAGACCATGCAT
>ML816403.1:107064-117685 GCA_009831015.1 Picea engelmannii | reverse complement strand
TGGGTTTTCTTCCCCTAGAGGGTTTCCCAGGATAAATGCTGTGTCTCTTGTGAATGTGTATTTCTCAGTGATCTTGTTCTTATGATGCTCTTATCTATTGAAATGCAAAGAACTATAATAATGGCATAAACATTAACAAGTAAGGATAAGGTGGTGAGTAAAAACAATTTCCAGATTTGAAGAGATGAGGATCTAGGTCAATCTAGGAGGTTTTCCAAATCAAATTAAGGCTCAAGAGGATACCCAAACACTACAAAAGAAGAAAAAGCTTAATGCTGTTATAAAACTTGGAAAAAATATATTAAATTACAGAAGGAAAACAAGTTATTACAGCAGCAATAAAATCAGTCCTTTAACACGTAATAGACCAATGAAACAAGAGGGTTAAACCATGAATTAAATTAGGGTTTTATTCATCAACAAAATCAGGAATTTAAGAGACATATAACAGCCTTAAAACCCTAGACATCCAGCCCTAGAAGGCTGGAAATAAATCAGCAATGTATTTTAGGGTTTAAAATTGTTTAATAGGTCAACAACATGCATAAAAAGTCATAATGTCTAGGTTATTATGGCTGAAAATGAATATTTGCTGTTATAAAACCCTAATCTAACCCTAAAACAGTAAAAATAAAGTAGAATTCATAAATTAATGATTGACTATTGGGAGAGTGACTAGTGCCTACTATATTTCTGGGCATATGGGGTCAATTAAGGACTCTTTGGAGAGAAGTGAGTGGATCTAGTGTGATATCTAGAGGTTGTTCACTATATTAAGGACAATTCAAAGGAATGTTCTTCACTAGTAACCTTCCAAGAGTTTTAATAAGAAGGGCTTGTTCAAAAAAAATCCAAGAGAATGATCTGCTAACACTAGAGAAACAACTTTACACTTAAATGCCTTCATAAACAAAACCACAAGATAACAAGGGACCACTTACTCAAGAAATTTTTCATCCATCAAAACCCTAGCAATGAACATCCATGAAGTAGTGTTAGCACACTTTTTCACCCCTATATCAGATCTGAAGTAAAGTAAAATCAGTGGTAAAAAAGTGGCTAATTGTAGGAGAAGATGCCCTAGATGTCACCGATAAATCTCCTCTTTGTTTGGGATGGTGCGTGCCAACCTCCAGGGGGTGTCCCTAGGTTTCTTCCTGCTATTCTAAACCTCGAAAATCTGCAATTAAATCAGAAAAAACTGCAAGTTTTCTTGGCTGTGATTAGACAACCAAGATAGTAACCGAATTGAATTTTAAGTTTATTTGGAGGAATCCCTGCAGCGTTAGCTTAAAGAAAATATGGAAAAACAGAGTGAAAGCACAATTAAATGGTCGAAATATCACCAAAATAAAAGGCTAATGAACTTCTAATCAATGCACGAATTTCAACACAATAACGACAATATTTGAAAGCTTGACACGAGCACAACAAATTGTTATTCTTGCTCTTGCCAAAAGGCTTGATGCACCATAGAACACAAGTACAAGAACCGGTATAGTAATGTCCTTCACACACAAACTAGAAGCTAGACTAATAGAAGAGAGAGAGAGAGAGAGAGAGAGAGAGAGAGAGAGAGAGAGAGAGTAACTGATGATGCTGCTAAAAAATTTGACCTTGAACAATGAAGAGACCTCTCCCATATGTAGGAGAAGGAGGGCGCATGAGTGTGAGCTAAATTAGGGCACCTCAACCAAAATAAGAGTATGAGATATGCATGGAAAACGTCCAAGTATAGAGCAAGGAGCGCATGGAAAGCGGGAGAGCACATTAAAGAAGTTTAATGTGCTAAGAAATAGGATTGAGTTAACGTGTGGATAGCGAGGGCGCATGGGAGTTATGCGCTACAGCATAGAAAGGAGAGAGGGGAAGCGCTAAGTATTAGGGAGAACAAAGGATATACGCTAAGTATAAGGAGTGATGCTCTAGAAATAGGGAGAGATAAGGGAACACATGTGGGAGATGAGAGGAAGAGGAGTGCACACATGTGGAATAAAGGGCACATATGTGGAGGGGAATGAGAAGAAATAAATGGAAGGGAAGGTGCATGGGATAGGAAAACATGCATTTGGGAATAAGGAGACATGCGCCAATAGGAAAAATGGACTGATGAAGTGGATTGGGAGGAGGAGGCGCATGCACCAATAATGGAGATGCATGCACATGTGGAGAGGGAGAATGAATGCACATGAGTTATTTAATGAGAAGAAAAATGTGTGATAAGAGGGAGAAAGAAAGAAAGCACATGCATAATGCACCACCTCATCCATGCTAATTTGGGCCACATAAGCCAACTCATGAAAGCGTGCATGCACCTTGCTTTTCTCATGAAGTGTGCCATAAATCCTCATGCAATGATGCACCACATGTCCCACTCTAACACTGCCACTTGTAGGAATCCAAACTTGCCACATGTCACCCTGTATTTCGATCACACCTGTGAAATATAGCCCTGCGAAAAATAGAAATTCGTCGCATGTCAATGAAAGTACAATCATCAGATTCGATTTTCAGTGAGGAGTCCAAATATGCAATCAGAATCGTCATGCAAACAACTGCTAAAAATAATAAGTGCTCGTATGTCACTCGAACTAGGCCCATCGAATTTGATTTTCTGCAAGAAACTCGGATATGTGCTCGGCATCATCATCTGAACCTTGAAACTCCAACTTGCTAAAAATATTAAACATGCTCGCATGTCGTCCAAAAAAAGCTCACTGGAACCGTGAGCTTGCAAGGACTTTGAATATTTGATCAAAACTACCATGCAAACCTCCGACCTCTGTCTCTTAAAAAGTAGGGAATATGCCAAAAATAGACATCTCTCTCTATCCATGAAGATCTGTACTAACTCCATGTCTGAAGCAGTGAATCACCCTTAAACCAATCCTGTACCTATACTTGTATGGGAACCAACCTTAGCTCATACTAAGCTATCTCTGGAAAAAATGTTTGATGCCAGCCCAAATAAGTCATGTTGGCCCTTAACCCTCAGGATTTTCAAGGGAGAAAATCCAGGGGTAACAAGTAGCATAGCATCCACAAGCACATCTTCTCCAAAAAGTCGGTTTAACTAGCCATCCATAGCATTTTTCATAAGAGAGAATGTAGAAGTAGACAAGTAGTGATGTATCTCCACAAGTAGCAATGATTTACAAGTGATAAGTGCTTCTCTTATTTATATGAGAAATCTAGCACTCTTCTCACACTATAGAAGCCCTAAAGACATAAAAGAATGCTTTTATCTCTCACAAGCCCTAGAGATAAGGCAACAATACATATAAAATACATCATACATCAGTGGATAGGTCACTAAGACCCCCAACGATGCCTCCAAGATGAAATAAAGTAGCTCAAACACTAAATTGTCCCTCATAAATGTGCTTTGAAGCTCACACGTGTGGCATATATGGCCTTGTGAGGTGGATGACTCACTCCAAAATGATGTCTAGGGGCTTAAAAGTGAAACGTTGCCATGAAAGGTGTTCGACCACATAGGGTATTCCAACACAGGATGAACACCTTCAGTAACCAGTCACACAAACAGATTAGAGATCAACACATCGATGTTTTTACGTGGTAAAACCTCAATGGGGAAACATCTACGGCCCTAGCCAACATGACCACTTGAGGTAATTTATTAATGCAAACGAAAAATATTACAAGAGAGTTTCTTACAATCAATCATCGACAAATGACCCTCCATGCTCTTTAAATAGAGATCATGGACCAATTGAGCATTAAGCCACGGATCAACGTAACCATTAAAATCGAGGAGAATATGAGCTTTTGGATCACTCTATGTCTAGAGCATATCGTGACCCTCTGATTACATAATTACAAATGTATACTAAAGAAACACACTTTTACCTAAAGACACTTTAGACCAAGTTGATCTTAACTAACTCCCAAGTGTCTAAATATCCTAACATCCCCCCTTAAGAACAACTTGGCAACTTGGGATAGGATTGAAGGATTTACAAAGGTGACACCATAGGAGAAAGAAGGAGGCATTAGAGCCTACCCCCTTAATGACAACTTCCTGAACTCCTAACATAGATTGATGTTTAGAAAATTTCGCTTTTGTAAGAGACTTTGTGAAAATGTGTGTAACTTGATCTTTTGTAGGGCAAAAGAGCACTTCAATAACTCGGTCGTGAATGAGATTTTTGATGAAGTGCATGTGTAGCACGATGTGTTTGCTGTGTTGATGTTGACTTTGATCTTTGAGGAGCTTGATGGCACTTTGATTGTTGCACCAGAGGGTGGTTGGATGCTGCTGCTGGAATCCAAACTCTGAAAGGATTTGTCGAAGCCACAAGGCTTCTTGACTTGCATTAACCGCTACTCAGTACTCTGTTTTTGTTGAAGAAAGAGCAATAGCCTATTGTTTCTTACAAGCCCAAGTGACAGGTCTAGAACCAAGCCTGAAAACATAACCTGCAGTAGACTTTCGATCATCAGGGTTGCCAACCCAATCCAAATCAATGAAACCAACAAACAAAGGAGTCCCCCCTGAACTGTAATGTATCCCAAACTGAATTGTACCCCAAACATACCAAAGTATCTTTTTAGTTGCTTTCTAATGGCTTTCATGGGGTGTTGCATATAAAGGACAATAAGACCAACAACAAAGGAAATATAAGGACGAGTATGAGTCAAATATAAGAGGCTACCAACTAACTGATGGTACAAAGTGGCATCAACTTTGGAAGTAGTACAAGTGGCAACAAGTTTGACTACAGACTGGAAGGGAGAAGGGGCTGGTTTAGAATCGCCCATGTGAAAGCGGCGAAGAAGGTCATAAGCATACTTAGACTGGGAAAGAAAAATTCCTTCCTTGGTTTGCAATACTTGGAGGCCAAGGAAATAATGCAAATAGCCTAAGTCTGTCATTTCAAATTTCCTTTTAAGGCTGGATTTCACATGGGTTAAAAGTTTAGGTTCACTACCAGGGAGTATAAGGTCATCGACATAAAGAACAAGAATTATGAGATGGCTTCCTACTTTCTTGGTATAGACATTAGGGTTAGAATGACATCTAGAAAAGCCAGTGTCAAGAAGAAAGTTGTCCATTTTGGCATACCAAGCACGAGGAGCTTGCTTAAGACCATAAATAGATTTCTTAAGGTGACAAACATGGTTGGAGTCATTCTGGACATAGCCAGGAGGTTGTTCCTTGTAGATTTCTTCTTGCAAATCCCCATGTAAGAAGGCAGATTTAACATCCATTTGATGAACCTCCCATTTATATGAGGCAACAAGGGCTAGAACAAGGCAGATGGAATTCATTTTGGTGACGGGGGCAAAGGTTTCATTATAGTCAATGCCTTCAACTTGAGAGAACCCTTTGGAAACTAATCAAGCCTTGTGTCTTTCAACACTTCCATCTGATGCATACTTAGTTTTACACACCCATTTAAATCTGACAAGTTTTTTTCCTTTCAGAAGAGGTACAAGATCCCAAGTATTGTTCGCCATCAAGGAATGATATTCTTCATTCATTGTTGTGTCCCAATCTGGATGGCCTGAAGCTTTTGCAAATATTTCTAGATCATGAGTCTCTGAAACTTGAGCCAAAAGAGAAGAGGCTTCTTGGAACTGTGAACATGTCCGATGCTGATCTAAAGGATCACCGATAAGATCACTAGCTGCTTCTTGTGTTGAACGGACCCATCTCAGAAGCGGTGGTGCTGGTGCAAGTTCATGTTCAATGGACTCATCTAGAGGAAGGTGAGCAGGAGGAGGTGGATTTTCATCCTCACTGTCATCATCTGAAGAAGAAGAAACTAGATTAGGAACAGAAGATGGCACAAATACGGAAGATGGCTCGTAGGCCGAAGATGGCACAAATGTCGAATTAGGCTCGTAGGCCAAGAGATTTTCATCAAATTTAACATCTCTTCTAATAATAATTTCATTGGAACGAGGTTGAAGAATTCTGTAACCTTTGACATCTTCAGAATATCCAACAAAAATACACTTCTCACTTTTAGGTTGTAAAGCTTTCATTTTCTCATCAGGGATGTGAGCCCATGCTATACTACCAAATACACATAAGTGGCTTACATCTGGCTTAATTTTAGTCCATGCTTCTTCCAGTGTTATATTTTTTAGAGCCTTTGTGGGAGTGCGATTTACTATATAATTTGCACAGTTGATGGCTTTCGCCCAATAATGAAGACTTAATCCTTTAGATTGGATCATACAATTAGCCATTTCCTTTAATGTGTGATTCTTTCTTTCAGCAACACCATTTTGTTGTTGTGTATATGGAACAGTATGTTGCATTTGAATGCCTTGTGTAATGCATCTTAACCTTTGAAGTTGATGTCCAAATTGTTTTTCTGCAAGAGCCTTGTAGGCCAAAAACTTGTCAAAAACTTCGCTTTTAAGTTTTAAGAAGTAAACCCAAGTGCGTTTGGAGAAGTCATCAATGAAAGTTAAGAAATCCTTACACCCAGAGAAAGAAGGAGAAGGAAGCGGACCACACAAATCACTGTGAATAAGTTGCAAAGGGGCCGAAGCGTGCCAAGAGGCACGCTTGTCAAAACTGTTCCGATGATGTTTGCCGAGAACACAACTGACACAAACACCATCTCTGCAATTAACAAGAGAAAGACCAATCACCATGTATTGATTACATAGTTGCTACAATGAGCGACAATTTAGATAACCAAACCACTCATGCCAAAGTTTGCTCAAGTTATTGCTATGAGCAACAAAAACTGATGGAAGAGACGATGACCCAAAGTTGTCAAACTTGTACAACCTGGTAATATCATCAACAATTTCAATTGTTGGGACATGCTTAGGATCTTTTAAATCCTTGATTACAATTTGGTGAGGTGAAAACTCTATGGTTTTACCTTCACCTAAATGAGTGATCTGATACACTGATAGAAGGTTGCAGGAAAAATTTGAAACACATAATACATTATTGAAATGACCATTATCTACTTGAATTGTTCCAGATCCTACAACACTAAGAGATCTATCATCACCAACAAATATTTGTTTGGTGTTACATTCATTTAGAGTAGAAAAATGCTTTATCCTTAGCCATATGATAAGATGCTCTAGAATCAATAAGCCACCCATCAGAAGAAGAAGTAGAAGTTGCATTGAAGGAGAAGCCAGAAGCAGAAAGTGCGTGTCCATGAGAAGAAGAAGAAGAAGTATCAATACTAATGTTGTGCTTCTTCATTGCTGTGTCTAAGGCTTCCATCTTTTTAAAACGTTTAGACTCCACATGACCATCTTTCTCACAAAAGTTACAATGTCTGTCAGTCTCAATGTTATTAGAACCTAAAACCGGACCAGATCAGTCGACCCCAAAAATGCGAAACTGGACTGGACCAAAAAAAAACCGGACTAAAAAACCGATCGACCAAAAACTACATAAAATATTCAAATTTCGAAAAAAAAACATATATATTTATGTGCATCATTACGAATCCAAAGATAGTAATTGAGGTCCATACCCTTCCAAGCAAAGATCCAGATCATAGGCCAATTCTCTTACAAGTTTTACAACAAGGTAGGCCTTGAAACACCCCTTTCAAATTTGAGAACACATGGTTTTTTCAACCTGACTTTAAGGCCAATATTCAAAGATGGTGGATAGCCACGAAATCTCAAAGCCAATACAAAATGGTAGAACTCTAGAAAAAGCTAAAGACATTGAAGTTCCAACTCAAGGATTGGAACCACACAACATTTGGAAATATCTTTCATCACAAGTAACAATTGGAAGAAAGAATGAAAAGATTGTAGGAAAAAGTAATGAAGGCAAGAAAGCATAATTGAATTAGAAGAGAAGCAACTTCGATGAGACATAGATGAAAGAGATGAACAGGAGGAGACCCTTTGGAGGTGAAAATCCAAAGCCTTTTAGGCCCCCTCAACCTTAAATTCGTTTTTTTACCTAAAAAAATTTGAAATCTGCCCCAATGATTGCACCGTATGTGTGTCATATGGAACTAGACGGAACCAACAAGTTTCGTGTTTTTGGCCGATTTTGTACGAAACCGGTCGGTTTGGTACAGAACCAACCAAAAATGGTTCTGTACTTCCGATTCAACCGTTTTAGCTCAAAAGGTCAATCCGGTCGATCGGTTTTGCCTGACCGGGCTAGTTTTAATAACACTAGTCAATCTTCTTACTTTTGGATTTTGCTCCTTTGTCACCATTAGGAGTTGAAGCTGGTTGAGAGGGTTTAGTAGCCTTGTTTTGCTTGTTCTTGTGGCAAGGATGTTGCTTCTTAGGATTCTTGGATTTATCTTTCTACTAGGCCACTAAGGCTTTATTGGATGTACCTACAGTGCTGATCAATCCAAGTTGCACAAGCTTATCTTGCTCTCGAATCACAAAAAGGCTCAAGAGAGGGTTCTTTATAAGCACTCCCTAGGGATTCTCTGGTGGCATAAAAGGTAGATACAAAGACAAAATATGCACTACCAAGATTAGCAAGAATAACATATATGCATCGATCATCCTTCAAATATATTTTGCAGTCTATACATAAAAGGCTCATTGAGGCTTTATACCTCCGTATTTGACTAAAATGGCCATATCTTGCGCAAATGGAAACCTATTTCGACTGAAATGAAAAGCGTTTCTAACTGAAATGAGCACTCTAGACGCAATGGAACAATTCTCTTGGCCCAAAAATGTACGGAAATAGAAGAAACTAGAGATGCGACAACATGGCTTCGAGATCTCGATCTACAACGAGAGCGGGTCTTCAAACGGGTTTTGATAGCATGTTCGACAACAAAGGGTATTTCAATAGAGGAAAAACACCTTTAGTAACCACTCACACAACCAGATTAGAGATCAACACACCATTGTTTTTACGTGGTAAAACCCCAATGGGGAAACATCCACGACCCCAACCAATGTGGCCACTTGAGGCAATTTATTAATGCAAAAGAAAAATATTACAAGAGAGTTTCTCACAGTTTATCATCGACAAATGGCCCTCCATGCTCTTTAAATAAAGATCACGGACTAATCGGGTGTTAAGCCACAGGTCAATGTAATCGTTAAGATCAAGGAGAATATGAGCCGTTTGATCACTCTATCAATGTTATCAAAACCAAAAATCGGACTGGACTGGTTGACCCCAAAAAATGCGAAATTGGATCGGTCGAACAAAAACTACATAAAATATTCAAGTTTTGAAAAAAAACATATATATTCATGTGCATCAATACAAATTCAAACATAGTAATTGAGGTCCATACCCTTCCAAGCAAAGATCCAGATCATAGGCCAATTCTCTTGCAAGTTTTACAACAAAGCAAGCCTTGAAACACCCCTTTAAGATTTGAGAGCATGTGGTTTGTTCAACCCGACTTAAGGACAATATTCAAAGATAGTGGATAGCCACGAAATCTCAAAGCCAATACAAAATGGTAGAACTCTAGCAAAAGCTAAAGACATTGAAGTTCCAACTCAAGGATTAGAACCACACAACATTTGGAAATATCTTCCATCACAAGTAACAATTGGAAGAAAGAATGAAAAGATTGCAGGAAAAAGTAATGAAGGCAAGAAAGTATAATTGAATTAGAAGAGAAGCAGCTTTGAGGAGACATAGATGAAAGAGACCAACATGAGGAGACCTTTTGGAGGTGAAAATCCAAAGTTTTTAGGTCCCCTCAACTTTAAATTCGTTTTTTTACCAAAAAAAATTTGAAATCCGCCCCAATGATTGCACCATACGTGTGTTGTATGAAACCGGACGGAACCGGCCAAAAATGGTTTTGTATTGCCGATCCGACCGTTTTAGCTCAGAAAGCTGGTCTGGGTCGGATTTAATAACACTGCACTCTATGTCTAGAACTTATCATGATTGTTGGATTACATAATTACAAATGCATATTAATGCACACTAAAGAAACACACTTTTACCTAAAGACACTTTAGACCAAGTTGATCTTAACTAACTCCCAAGTGTCTAAATATCCTAACAAAAGGGTGCAACATTTCATCTCCAAATGGTGTGTCATGTCCCCAAGTGGTGTGACGTTTCATCAAAAGATGCCATATCATCATCAAGAAGCCCAATGTCTCCTCAAAGGTGCAACGTCCCGTCAAGTCACCATCAACATGCAACATCCCATCATCAAAAGGCTTAACATCATATCCCATGTGTGCTAGGGTGTCTTTTCAAGGGAACAATGCCATCAAAAGGCTCAACGCCCTCCTAGAAATGTGGAATGACCTCTCTCAAGTGGTGGGGATGGCCTCCATGAAAGTGTGCTAGTAGCCCCTCAATATCCTCCAAAGGATCCAAGTGTCAATCAAGCATGTGGCTATATGCAATCCATCATTTGAGGAGGGGCTCATGTAGTCCAATGCACCATGAAGATCAGAGGCAAGGTACACAATTCAAACATAACAAATAAAGTGAGTCATGTCAATGCAAAAGCCATTAGATAGATCTCATTAAGTATTCTCTTCAAACTTCACACTAGCTTACAAAGTTATACAATTTGCCAAGTTTAGGTATGGGAGGATCATTATTACCCCCTATTAGGTGTGCCGGTACCTAGGATAAGAAGTATGTCACGAGGAACCCATCAAGGAGTATGTGCAATTGTATGTGGTATGG
>ML816403.1:85583-98142 GCA_009831015.1 Picea engelmannii | reverse complement strand
TTTCAGTCAAAAATTCATTTTAATATTTAATGCATATTAATGTCTGCAAATTTCATTAATATTAGGAATGGGCATTAAACATTTGGAGTGATAAGGAGTGATTGAAACCGGGATTGGGATAAATTGCAGAAGTGAGAAAACACAGTAAAAATCAACATTTCTTTCTTGTTTTTCTTGTTTGTTTTTTTTCCTTGTATTTTGAATTAGGGCTTTTGCTCTTTATATATCATTTTTTATAAAGCTGCATCAACCTCGGGCATTCAAGCCCCTTTTTCTCATGGGATTATGAAGCATGGACCTTTTTGGGATACATATAACAACCAACCCAAAAAGAAAGGACAACGAAGAAAGGACAGATGGAATATGTTATGTATGGTAAGGGATATGGAGACGTTACCCCTATTAAGGTCCCCTAGTAGTACAACTTTGCCCAAGAGTGATAACACTTGACTAGGAGATGATGATGACCACCAAGGTGAAACAAGGCAAAAAGTATAAATTCAAGCATCATGATTCATTATGCAATTCAACCCATGATCACCATTGTAAAGACGCCTTCTTGTATACCGGGAATATAGCGGGCATACAGGTATCCTCTTGTAAAGAAGGTCTTTGTAAAGATGCCTTCTGCAATACGACCACATTGGCCAGGTCGGTATCCAGGTCGAAAACGCTTGCTGGAAGATCTGCCTCGAGCACGACATCCAGCCTGATGGCCAGATGCCCGGCGACAAGACCGTCAATGGATGGAGACAGTCCCTCCACATGTTATTTGCGTTAAGAGATGGACTTTCCCTGCGCAGAAACTGGAGACCATAATGGAAGAATCTTCTTGGCTCCTTGCTGCCTTCATTATTAGCTTCTTTTAGGGGAGCCTTTTCCCCCGTCAACTTCCGCACCATCTGCTTCGTTTGGGCCATTATTAATCCATTATTGATCAAAGGAGGGTCGTCTAGTGCTCTTCAGATGGTGTGGACCCACGTGGCCTCCTCGACAACTTTATTGTGATGCAGTGATCATTTGACATATGTTTTTCCATATGATTATGGTTGGGCAATTGGTACATGCTTTTTTTATTTGAATGAGGAGACTTGGCTATTGTGTTTGGCCAATTAAACAAACTTTATTTGTATGTAAAGGAGTTTGTATTTTTTGGAGGTTCATGGCATAATTGTTTGCCAATTTATTGTATTTTGGAGGTTATTGGCAGTGTTTTTTCCATAACTCTTCATTGAAGCCTCCATTTTTTATGTGTTGTTTGAGGTTTTGAGAAGAGCATTCCATTCTCTTTCCAATAGTTGGTTGCACGCAACATTTAATGTCTTTTTGAGATTTTTGTTTTTTCTCACAGGTTGGATAAATTAAGAGAATTGATTCCTCACTTGTACATGGTTACCTATCATGGCCTTGTTTGCCGTGACCCATATCCTTTTTGTTCGACATCAACTATTTTTTAAGAGTGAGCCTTGTATCATGCACCGATTCCTATTTTGACTCGGCGGTTGCAACAACTAGCCAACCCATGCACTCCGATGAGATGGATTGGCATCCATAAGGACACTTGTTTTATAATGTTTTTGTCGATTGTACATGAGTACTTGATTAGGTTTTTTGAGTCAGACTCATTTCAGAGGATCGATCTCTTTGCTTGAGAAGTTTGAAATTTGTTGTTTGGATTTCTACATGGATTTTGATGGTGTTGACAGCTTGGGGTTACCTGGCCCTCTTTAGAGTTTTGGCCATACTTCCTGTTAGGACCTTTCAATCTCTGTAGGTTTCATTACTCGTTTGATGGTTGATGTTGGTTGCTTCTGTTCGAAGCCTTTGTTCTGGTTCCTCACCAACACCTATTTTTCTGAAGCATTTCTATGGTGGTTGTTGGTGTTTTCCATTCTCAGCCTATGCAACCGAACCTCTTATGCTTTACAACTCAACCAAGTTCATTGAGGTTACTTGGCTCTCCTCTTCAAAGTTTTGGTTATACTTCTTGATTGGAGCTTTCATCCACCGCAGGCCTCTTGCGCTTGCCATTCAATACATCAACTTCAATGCTCTTTTTTCAACACTTGCATTTTTATCTCTTTTGGAGAGGGGTTTTTTCCTATGGATTTTTTTCCTTTTCTTCGCTTATGAGAGTTTGTACTTGGGTACCTTAGTAGGCCTCGTTGTCGGGAACCATTCTTTTTCTTATGTTTACTCCCTACGTTTTGCTTAAGGGGGTGTTAGTGTTTTGTTAGTGTCTTAACCTTCTATTGTTAGTTGTGAACTTACGTAGATCCCTAACTGCCCAGAAAATTATGTTTTGCTAATGTTGGGCTTCTTCCTATTGTTATATATAGCGGGCATCCTCTTGTATACAATACAGATAATAGAGATATAGATTTATTCTTTCTATTGCTATTCTATTCTATGGAGTCTAGGCTCGTTTACAATCAGGGTTAGACCCAAATTTCTACAAATTATTCTAACGTCACAGAATTTCTGACACCACTGGGACATAAATTACATATTGCCAAATTTCAAGATACAAATTTAAAGAAGTTGGCTCATAGATAAAAATGATATTGTTTGACAAAGAACAAAATTGGTTTCATAAAAGTTAAAACCGACCTTTGTCAGCACATAGCTTAATAATAACTGAAAATATGTGAAAAAAACTAGACAACCTCCTTTTCTCAGCCGTGGACTTTGTGTTGATCAGTAATATATCTTTTTGTATGAATCGAAGTATTCCTAAGGCAACTTTGAGCACAAATCAGAATTTATGGCATTCAAGATTATTTCACTCCCAACCTAGGACGCTGATGTTAAGATGTGCTCGTTTAACCATAGACAATAGCACGATATTGTCACCCAACCATAGGCACGTGACCACCCCCGAGCACCGTAACCTTGATAGATAGAATAATTCCGGAAGCAGTACCAAACCCAAAAGATAACCAAGAAATAACGCACCTTTCTCCAAAGGTAGCGCACCAAGCAAAATGTCCAAAAACCATAAACCAAGACCAGCTCCCAGCTACAGTCGTTGCAACTGCACTCCTCTAGAATTGCGCACCACTTATCTTGAGAGTGAGAGTGTGTGTCCAAATGAGCTAAAGCGCCCTCTATTTATAATGCTCTTTGTCAACTGTCTAGGCCAACTTCTCTTTCTAGAGGCTAATACTTTATTATTAATTCTTTTATTGAGCCGACTTGTCTTCTAGGGTTTCTACACATTTGTTTAGGGTTTCTCTAGCTTCCAGAATATTCTAATCTAATAAGAGGTTACACATGGAGGCTGATACCTCCCGCAACTACCATAATATCAACACTCCCTCCTAGCTAGGGAGGTTTTAACAAGTAGCATCGTCATAGCCACACAGGCTATCTCATGGTCACGTAGATCACGTCATGAGCAACATCACCATTATCAGTATCATTTGATAACATCCTAGCATAAAAAATATATCATCAACTGCATCATCTCTTGAGGCCATACTCCATCTGAGTAATCGGGGCATGATGCTGAATAAGTCATGTGTTGAACTCGATGCACTCAATAGAGTGTCACATGGACCATTCTTCTAATCCGGGCATACATCCTAGAAGAATGACTATCCCAACAGATGCTGAATGTCCTCAATGGCTACAAGAACCATCCTCTCCACTGTATCATCTCTAAGTCGTACTAGCATGATGCGAATGCATCATATCTATAAGCTTTACTGGCATGATGCGGAGTACCATCTACATCATCTCTAAGCCATACTAGCATGATGCAAATGCATCATATCTAAGCTGTACTGGTATGATGTAGATCAATGCCTTTGCATCATCTCTAAGCTATATGATCATATCTAAGTTGTACTAGCATGATGCTCTGCATCATATCTAAGTTGTACTAGCATATGATCATATCTAGCATGATGCGAGTCATCTGCATCATCTCTAAGCTATATGATCATATCTAAGTTGTACTAGCATGATCATATCTAGCATGATGCGACTCATGCATAAGCATCGTCTCTAAGCTATACTAGCATGATGCCAATGCATCATATCTAAGCTGTACTTGCACGATGCGTCTCAGGACATATGTATCATATCTAAGCTGTACTAGCATGATGCTGAAGCATAATATCTAAGCTGTACTAGCATGATGTTGAAGCATAATATCTAAGCTGTACTAGCATGATGCTGAAGCATCATATCTAAGCTGTACTAACATGATACACATCGACAATCTATCAACCTGGACCATTCTCCACAGGGAGAATGTCTGTCCATCAACACTCCCTCCCAACCGAGGAAGTCATCTCGTCCCTTTCAACCAAGGGAGCAATCTCCACGAGTCCCAGCTTGTCCCTCAAGTATGCAAACTTTATCTTGGACATAGGATTTGTCAAAATATCAACTGTTTGCTCATTGATGGAGATGTACTGGAGAATCACTTCTCCCTTCTGGACTTTATCACGGAGAAAATAGTACTTGATCTCAATGTGCTTCGACTTGTCATGGAACACGGGGTTCTCTGAAAGCTTCACACAACTTTGATAGCTTCACACAACTTTGATTATCACAATGTATCACAGTCGAATCCAACACCTGATCTAATAGTCCAGAAACCAACTTACGGAGCTATACTGCTTCTGTACAGGCATCACAAGCTGCAATATATTCTGCTTCTGCAGTGTTGAGTGCATCATACTTCTGTTTCCTGCTAGCCTATGATATCATAGCAGATCCCAAACTGAAACATATACCAGAAGTACTCTTTCTCTCATCTGCACTCCCTGCCCAATCTGAATCTGTACATCATTGTTTGAGGCATATCTCAAACCATAGTTTAGCGTCCCACAAAGATATCTCAAAATATGCTTTGCAACTATCTAATGCTCATGTCTAGGTTCAGGGACAAATACATCAATGAGCCAATCAACTATCGGTATAGGGACAAGTCTACTGGATCAGAATCAGAGTCTCTCAACTTCCTCATATCTATCACCATGGGAGTTGCCATGGATTTGCAATCCATCATCCCAAACTTCTGAAGGATCTTTACAACATACTTCCCTTGCCCTAGGAAGATTTCACCACGCTTCTGCCATATTTCTAGTCCCAAATAATAATGCATGAGATCAAGATCCTTCATATCGAATTCAGAGGCTAGCTCCTTTTTACACTGAATAATGAGAGGCTCTGCACCTGTTAGAAACAAATCATCAACATATAGTAGTAGGATCACAGGTGCGTCATTCACAACCTTGTAATAAAGGTTTGGATCAACATAACTCTTGGAAAATCCAAGTCTCATCAAGTAACTGCCAATTCGTACATACCAAGCTCTTGGAGCTTGCTTGAGTCCATACAAGGCCTTCTTTAATCTGCATACATGGGTATCTCTCGGGTGTACCTCAAAACCTTGAGGTTGCTCTGTGTATACTTCTTCCTCAATTACTCCATTGAGAAAAGCTGTCTTTACATCCATCTGATGTAAACTCCAACCCATGGATGCTGCAAGAGATATGATGGCTCTGATAGAGGTATATATTGCAACTGGAGCAAACTTCTCATCATAGTCTTGTCCCTCCTGCTGGGAGAACCCTCTAGCCACAAATCTCGCCTTGTATTTATCGATACTCCCATCTACTGCATGCTTTATCTTGTAAACCCATTTTGAAGTTACTATCGACTTTCCTTCAGGCCTAGGCACAATTTCCCATACATCATTTTTCATGATGGATTGATATTCTTCCATCATAGCTTCCTTCCATTCTTTCTTCTTGACTGCTTCCTCAAAGGTGGAAGGTTCTGCATTGACAAGACTTGTCATGAGTGCCACATAACTAGAGAATCTTTTGGGCCTCTTGCTTTCCCTGAAGGTGCCACTGGAAGCTTTATGTCTTTATGCTTCTTGTAAGGTGGATTCTAGCCATGTTGGTCATTTTCTATTCTTGGATACAACAACTGGTTCTATAGGTTCAAGTGGTTGGTCTGGTTCTTCACTGGGATGTTCTGGGGAACATGTACTTTCTTCCTTGGGTTCTTCATATTCTTCTTCATCATTGGAGTCTATGAGATCTTCTATAGATTTCTTGAAGGCAATCTTCTCATCAAAAGTTACGTTCCTGCTGATTTCAATCTTCAGTTGACCTGGGACATAGATTCTGTAAGCTTTTGATGTATCACTATATCCAACGAATATGCCCTTCTTTCCTGAAGGTTCCAACTTCTTCCTTTTGTCCTTGGGAACATGGATATAGACAGGACACCTAAAGATAAGGACTTCTATTCTGAATATATACAACTGTCATAGCTGCTTCTCCCCATAGAAACATGGATAGATTTTGGTCATTCATCATTTCCTTAACAAATTCTTCAATGGAACAATTCTTTCTTTCTGCCACACCATTCTGTTGAGGATTATGTGGGACAATTAGCTCCCTCCTAATCCCAACTGCTTTACAAAAGGCAACGAGCTCCTTGGAGGTGTATTCTCCTCCATTATCAGATCTTATCGTCTTGATCTTCTTATTTGTCAAGTTTTCTACTTCAGCTTTGAATTCTTGGAACTTGCCAAATACTTCATCTTTTGTCTTTATCAGGTACATCCAAGTCTTTCTTGAGAAGTCATCTATGAACGTTACATAGTAAAGAGAGCCTCCTAGAGACTTCACTGGCATAGGACCACATACATTTGAGTGTATCAGATCCAAGATCTCCTTGGATCTATTCTCACTACTTGGGATGGCTTCTTAATATTCTTTCCAAGTGTACATCCTCTGCAAATACCTTTGTGTACTGATTGTAGATCTGGTACACCTACAACCATCTGTTTTAGAGATGGCAATGCTTGATAATGAAGGTGAACCTACCTTCTATGCCATAACTCACTAGGATTGAGTTCATCATGTACAAGGGCTTGCGTATTCTGACCTAGGAGTTTATACAATCTTCCTTCACGAATCCCAATAACTCTAGCATCTTCTATTTTTGAATCTTTAGACCATATAAGAACTTTTCCATCAACAAAGGCTATTCTATCTCCTTTGTCTTCCAAGTAAGAAATAGATACTAAATTCTTTTTCAAACCAGGAACATATAAAACATTGTTAAGATGAACATTGTTACCTGATTCCATTTTGATAGAAGCTTTTCCCAATCTTGACTGCTTAAGAGTTATTGTCTCCAAGTTCCACTTTATGAGAGGTTTCCTTTTCCTTCATGCTTGAGAGATTTTCACGATCACCAGTCATATGTCTTGAAGCTCCACTATCAATCAACCACATGTCATCTTCAAAGGATCCTGTAAACATTGAGTAGTAGAAGAAATTTGTTTCTTCATGCTTGGCTTTCTTTGAAGGTTCTTCATCATTGGCAGCTAATGCATGGTGTCTTTCCTTTCTCTTCTTTGCTAGTTTAAGGAAATCCTTTTGTAGTGGCCATAATCATGGCATCCATAACATTGTACCTTTGACATGTTTCTCTTATGATTGAATTTCTTTCCTGAACCAAATCTTTTCTTACCTCCATGTCTCTTGAACTTTGTTGCATAGGCTTGAGCATCCTCTTCCTTTTGACTTTATCCTCGTCTCTTCTTGTGAGCAACAGGTCCAAAGTTCTTCAAGCATTGGAAACTCCTTCCTTGTGTTCATGCTTGTAGCAAATGCATCCCATGATCTAGAGAGACCATTAAGTGCAATATTCACAATTTCCTTTTCTGTAATAACTTCTTCAATGGCTTGTAGTTGATCTCTCAATTGAGAAATCCTTACAAAGTATGAGGCTACAGTATCATCCTTAGTCATCTTTGTGTCACAAAGCTCATTCTTCAGACTTATCACTTGTCCAATATTTCTGACTGTAAAGAGGTTAGTTAGGGCATCATACATCTTCTTGGATGAGTCAAGATTTGATATGTAGGGTATCAAGTGATCTTTTACAGAGTCCACAATGATACTCATGGCATTTATTCCATTATCCTTAAACTTCTCCATTGCTGCAATGTTCTGAGGTTCATTTTCTTTTCCCGCTTCAAATTGTGGTTCCACGATCTTGCCTTTCACGATATCTAAAACCTTGTTCTTGGCAAGGATGAGGTCAATCCTTGTCTTCCATGCTCTGAAATTTGAAGCTCCTTCTAGCTTGTTTTCTGTCTTCATATAGTAAGTCATGATTGCCTTTGACTTTGACTTTGACCAGTGAAACATTGATTTTGACCCAAAAATTCAGCATTGACGTTTTTGCTTGCTGAGAGTACCAAGAGATGCGCTAGGCTAAGGCGCACTAGAATGTCCAGGAATTATGCCAAACTTCTTACTTGAAGTGCCCAAAAGGTTAGGTTAGGGTTTGTTGCAGCTGCACAATCATAAACCCTAGCTGCAGCTGCAACTGGTGCCACAACGAGCTTAACAAAGAACTGCCATGCTACCTTCCAGCGGTTAGACTGTCCTGAAGGTGGTGTGGGCCCATAACCTGTTAAGATGTGTGCTCGTTTAACAATAAGCAATATCACAATATTGTCACCCAATCATAGGCACCCAACCACCCCCGAGCACCGTAACCTTGAAAGATAGAATAATTCCGGAAGCAGTACAAGACCCAATAGATAACCAAGAAATAGTGCACCTTTCTCCAAACGTAGCGCACCAAGCAGAAAGTCCAAAAACCATAAACCAAGACCTGTGCCCAGCTATAGTCGTTGCAGCTGCACTACTCTAGACTTGCGCACCACTTATCTTGAGTGTGAGAGAGTGTGTCCAAATGAGCTCAAGCACCCTCTATTTATAGTGCTCTTTGTCAACTGTCTAGGACGACTTCCCTTTCTAGAGGATAATACTTTATTATTAGTTCTTTTATTGAGCCGACTTGTCTTCTAGGGTTTCTACACATCTATTTAGGGTTTCTCTAGCTTTTGGTATATTCTAATCTAATAAGAGGTTACACATGGAGGTTGATATGTCCCGCAGCTACCATAATATCAACACTGTAGTCTTACAATGTGTTTAAATATCTTAAGAGAGCACTATGTAGATGCCTGTAACAAATGTGATCTACAATAACCATGGGTATCTTAAAGATTTTTCAAGCCAAATTTAGGACACATGGATTATGATAACACATTTTTACGTGTGGATGAAAGAAGCAATCTATAACTTACATGTTAACAGTTACAGTAACTGATGAACATGTGGGGGTATTGATTTTGAGAAGGCACACCCTTGGTTCTCTTTCATGAGCCATAAAAGTTTTTGAAGTTTGATTTACAGAGAAACACCCTCTATGAATTCATCTAAGAGGAGAAAGATATACCTTTTTATATATCCCCCAAACACACACACACACACATATATCTGATGAAGTCTAAGAGGTATTATCTGTCACATAGATTTCCTTTTTAAAGATGGAATTTGTTTTGAAGATGTACACAACTCAATTTTCCTCTTCCTGGAGAGGATGTTTTGATTGTAGACATTTAATTGCTTTGAGATATTACAAAATGGCACAAGGATCTTTTTGTTTCCCGCTTCATCTAAGAAATGAAGCAACCTGCTTCAACAATCTAGCACAACCCAATGCTCCTCTAACTAATCCATGCTTATGATTAAATCATAAGATCCCAGGGCTGTTGAAGACCAGGATATGCGAGTGACACACACCCCAGGATCCCCATATGATGCATAAATTGGACTTTTGCTTGTATATTATAGATTTACCTACTCATGGTTTTCATCGCTTTAAATTTTATTTGACTATTTAACAACCATGCTTTTTTTTATTTTGCTTTACATTTTACTCACTTTGGTAGCCCTAGATAAATCAATAGCTAATGGTTTTCATTTGTTTCAAGGTTTATTTGACTATTAAAAAGCCATGATTTTCTCTATTTCGCTTTACAGTTTACTTTGGTGCCCTAGCTAAATCAATAATGTCCTTCAAAGCATTGACAATGTTTAAGTATGCAGCTGGTGGTGTTTGGAAAATGTACCAATGGAGAGAACAAAGAAAGACCCGGGAATTTTATGAAATGCTGGAACGTGGAGTAATCTCTGTTGTGCACGAAGAAGAATAGAGTACAGTATCTATTTTTAGAGTTGGGTGGAGACCAAGAATGAGGATCATGTAAAACTAAGATTCATTTTGTGATTTTGTGCAACTAGGTTTTCATTCTAGTTAGCGATGGGAAATAAAATCTGCATGCATTGAAGTTGAGTTGTGGGGGGTTGGGGGGATATTGTGGCAAGATGCCGAATTTTTCTAGAAGATTTAAGCTTTTCGTTCATGCAGACAATCTCTATTTTTCTGCTAGTCTTCAGATAAACGTGGCATAAAATAATAATGAAAATGGTATTTTGATGGCCTTTTTATTTGTCTGAAAATATTGCAATAGTATGCCTGTTGTTTTATATGCGTGTTTTCTTTTAAAACATGCTTCATAACACCTTTGTCTTTTTCTTTGACATTCTAGTTTATTAATTAAATTATTAGCGTTTCAAGCTAGTGTGTACACTTAAACTGCCTTAATGTGCCTGTGTGCTTTGTGGGTTACCTTCTTTGTCATTGTTGTCTTTGTAACGCCGCCTTAAATGCAAGTCTATTGAAAGTACAGTGGCATATCCAATGGTTGGAGTTTCGTTCCACGTTGATACGGCTGCTACTACCATCATTTGAATATGCACTATTTGAGCTGGGAGATGGTCTAATCGCCGAAGTTATATGCCATGTACAATCTCACATTAATTGTGCTTGAAATTATACAAATTGTTCGAGGATTCTTGTTTCTCAGTTTTCTAGAATCCCAAATGTCTATCTTTTGTTAAAAAGTCTAGTACCGACCTCTGATAAACACTGCTCATTGGAGACGCTTTAAATCTACAAGTCGAGTCCTCTTTATCTTCTTGACAATCCTTTTCTTTTTTGTCAAGGAACTACAAATGTTATAGTCCTTGTTTTAACACTTGATTCTTGATTGTGAAATGATTCTAAGGTCAAGCATTATGCGAACATCATGATGTTTCTACGTTAAGGCATCAAAATAAGTTGAGGTTGTGTCTTAAGTTGCATTGGGAATACTCACCCTATTCATTGGATATATAGTGCTTGAAATTGCACAAATTGTTTGAGGTTTCCTGTTTCTCTGGTATAATTGCGAACGTTGTCTCTTTGATATGCCCATATGCATCTTATAAATACACAAATTGTTTTGAGTATTCTCGTTTCTATGTTTTCTAAGTTCCCAAATGTCTATCTTTTGTTGAAAGGTCTAGTATTGACCTCTGATAAACACTGGTCATTGGAGATGCTTTGAATTCACAGATCAAGTCCTTTATTTTCTGGACAATCCTTTTCTTTCTTAATCAAGGAACTTTAAATGTTATAGTCCTGGTCTTTACTTGTGATTATGAAAAGTAATCCTCTTTATCTTCTGGACAATCCTTTCTTTTTATCAATGAACTTTAAATGTTATAATCCCTCGTCTTTACACCTAAATCTGAAATGCTTTTAGGGTCAATTATAATGCGAACATCATGATGCTTATTTGAAATTACGTGAAAACATCAAAATAAGTTGACGGTGTGTCTAGGTTGCACTGGGAATATCACTCTATTCATTGGATATGTAGTGCTGGAAATTGCACATTGGTTGGGGCTTCTTGTTTCTGTTTTCTAAATCCCAAATGTCTGTTAAAAGGTTCAGGACTGACCTCTGATAAACACACTGTTCATTGTAGATGCTTTAAATCTGCAGATTTGGTCCTCTTCTCTTCTTGACAATTTTTTTCTTTTGTTAAAGGACATTCAAATGTTTTAGTCCTCGCCTACCTTTGCACCTAAATCTGAAATGATTTTAGGGTCAACTATTTTTGTGAACATCATGATGCTTTTTTGAAAAAATAAGTTGTGGGGTATTGAGTTATATTGGCAATACTCAGTGTATTCCAGTTCAAATATAGCACACCATGTTTATTGAGATAAAAAATGTTGAGAAAGAAAGTGCAGAAATTTTAAATAATAAATGGCATAATAATATCAAAATGTAAGTCCTATAATATAATAAATGGTATAATAAGATTAAGATGTAAGTATAAGAAAGTGTAGAAATTTTAGATAATAAATGACATAATAATACCAATAATATATGGTATAATAAGATCAAGATGTAAGTATAAGAAAGTGTATAAATTTAGATAATAAATGACATAATAATACCAATAATAATGTAAGTATAAGAAAGTGTATAAATTTAGATAATAAATGACATAATAATACCAATAATATAGTAAGAAAGTATAGAAATTTTAGATAGTAAATGACATAATAATACCAATAATATAGTAAGAAAGTATAGAAATTTTAGATAGTAAATGAAATAATAATACTAAAATGTAAGTTCAATAATATTTGATGAATACAGGAAAATTTAATAACCAATTGGTTAGCATTATACCAAAGTTTAAGTTTTCGTATGGAAGTACATAAGATATTGTTATTTCATTCAAAAATAAAAAGAATTATATGCGCTTTATAATTAATAAGATATATAAACATCTATCAATAGTTACCCTTCTTATTAAACT